>CM061068.1:135486860-135549194 GCA_030762895.1 Sophora flavescens
GGAAAAATAAGATTCATGGCATAAACATGAGAAATACATGAAATGAAAGCTTATATGATCAAGGAGATGAGCTTTTACCTCTTGAAGATTGAAGAAATGAAGAAAATGATCAACCTTCACTATGTTGAAAACTGGACAGCTTGAGGGTGTGATGGTATTGTGAGTGTATCTCACAATATACTCATCAAAAAATTACGAACTTTGGCTTGATAGAAAGATAAGAAGAAAAGGAACAGCTTTGGTGTTTAAGGTTTCATTTGGTTAGGATTATAACAGGGTTGAAAAGGGACTTATTTCTGCTGTTTCGTGGGTTGCTGAGAATTCTGGGCAGTTTCGGTATTTTGAGCCTATCTCCCAATCCACTTATCCGTTTTTGATGATCTTTATCTTGTTGGAAATAAGAGAGAAGGAGGAACAACTTTTATGTTGAGTGATTTTCGAGTTTCATAAAGGAAGAGGGTCATATGTTTGGTGGGAATTCGGTGTTCTTAGGGTTTTGTAACTTAGTTGGTGAGGAAGATGAAGAAAATGAAGAAGATGAGTGAAATGGTGAGGGGAGGCCACGGTTTGGAGGGTATTTATAGGAGTAATATTATGCCTTGTTTGGTTAAAAGGAATTGGTTTAATGGGTTTTGTGATTATTAAATTAATATAAGCTTAACCATAGTTAATAATTAACTTAACTAAGGTTATAATTAACTTAACTAAGGTTATTTTGGCTAACCATGGTTAATAATATGTGGCTCACGTTTATTGGAGGTGTGACTGATTTTGGGCCACACATAGTGACTCACTAATGAGTCACCGATCTTATCCGTTAACGGTTCCGGAAATTCCGTGTGACTCAAGTCGTTTACTCGATTTCGTTTTTGAGAGGAAAATAATGAAACGAAAGCAAAATGAAATAGGTAATATTTATTGGAGGTGGATGCACGAAAGTGGAGAGATGTGGGAGGTTTTCAACCACGTAAAATGAGTGGTTAAGAGTGCGTAGATGCGTCTTGTTAATACCCGCGAAAGCTTGGGGGTATTTTGGTCTTTTTACCTAAATGTCATGATTACTTGCATTTAATGCTCATAAATGCTTGGTGACTCATCCTCCATGAGTCATCATGTATGACTTCGTTGTCCCGATCCCTTGGCGGGTCTCTGCAGATCCGTTTTCGACTCGTCGGCTCCCGATTAGGGTTTTACGCCCGTATAAAAGCGTAATATTTCGTTTTCGACTGAAAATTTTCAAACTAATCAAACTCGTTGGAAATATGATTTAAATATAAACCATTTCTTTCATGAGTCAAAATTAGGTTTTCTGATCATTAAAATCTTCTTGTCGGTGAAAACACGATTGTTTTCCATCAGAACTTTTACCAAAATTCGTCAGGAATAAACATAATATTTTATTTTGATCGGAAATTTGGAAAGTAGACTTCCTCACGGACAAAATATAAAAAATCTACAAATTTCATTTTTCGGGTCAAATTAGGGTTTTACGTCAGTATAAAATTATCTACGTCGGGTTAAAAATGCTGGCAAGGCTCCGTCGAATTTTCAACCCAAAATTTCACTGCAACCTTCTACCATAAGAGAGACTATGAATATGATTTTAACTTATTTAAAATCACTTTCTAACTCTCAGATTAAAATATAATTAATTATATTTTAACCGGTTAAACAGCGTAATTAAAAATCAGGCTGTTACATTACTACCCCTCTTAAAAAAATTCCGTCCTCGGAATTTCTTAACTCAAACTAGACATTATCTTGTAATCGTATCTTAATCTAAAGATCCCACATTATATTTCTCATCGTTGTTTTTCCCCTAGGTAACAACGGTAGCTTCATAACATAATTCATTCTTATATCATTCTATTTATCCTCGAACTTATCCATCACTATATTCCATTAATTGTTCTTAACCTTTCCAACTTGATCTATCATCCTTAAAGGACATGATCAAAACTTCATTCCTTCCTCTTCTTACTACTGATCCACTAAAGAATCTTATTTCAACATCTAACAGCCGTAATTAACACCACAATCGAACTACCCTAACTTCCTACTTCATGTATCCAATCACAGTCTTAGTTCCTTAGAATGTATTTCACTATTCTAGATTATATCAAAATCACACCTTTCAAGTCTCCAAATAAACATCTCAACACTCCAGTAAGATAAATTGCAATCAAAAGATCAACACTGTTAGGATTAACTTAACAAATTTGAATTTCTCTAGTAACCTCAATTTATATCGAAATCATCTTTTCTGCTAATATTCAACTTAGGTGAAAGCTCATATTCAACTTAGGTGAAATTACTATGTACACTTTTGTTTACTCTTCCCAAACTCATACCATCCATCTTAACTACGATCCTTAATCATTGCCCTAGGTTCCATAATGATATTATTCCTCGATCAACATTTGACTTATAGTAATTGTCTTACTCACTGATATTGATCTTAAGGGTTCACATCCTACCAGTCACAACTATACCTCAACAAAACTCTCATCACTTTCTTGTCTATCATGCTACTTAGACAAACAAACAAAGTCTACCAGATATCAAATACATACCTTGTATAAGATCTCGGATTGAGACTTAAGCTCCCTTCACTGTAAACACTCTTTCAGTGGCCTGAGGTGTGACCATCTGTTGTCCTGCTGCTGGAACTCCTTTTCCAGCTCTACCTCTCTAAACACTGGTATACAACATATAATGCTACATAAAACTGGTATATATATGCCATATAACTGTTAACTATCACGTCGGGACTCACTATCCAACTTCTAAGCATAGTTAAAATCCGATGTGTACTCAACTAGACACGGCCAGTAACAACATCCTAGACCTCACAGTCCGATTAGAATCGAACTACTCTGATACCACCAAATGAGACACCCCGTTGTGCCCCATCGTATTATTACATTAAAACCTTAATATTTATTTACTTAATCGCTCGCTTATCATTGAAAATACGTAAAAATTAAAACTTAATTAATAATTATTATAACTTATGCATATATAAAACATACCAAAACTATATTAAATAAATACACACCTGTTATTTATTACATTCCAAAAGCACTGTTAAGGGTACCCTCTCAGTAGGATCCCTCACAGGCATAAACTTCACTCTGAGACATACTCAGCGGAAATATAAATACTCTTTAGACACACTGGCCATACTGTCTATACTCTAATCGCCTTGAATCACAGCTCGACCTCCAGCATCTGGTTCGTAAGGAGTTCCATCTATCTCCTCAGCAATTGGTTCCTCCATCGGGTCTTCTCATACGATCATATCAGAAATAAAACACAACACACAGAAAGATATAGGGAATAAGAAACAGTTCTATCATCAAAAAGTGGAAAAGAGTAATAGTAAATTATCTGATAATTGTCACAGAACACGCATCACTCAAAATCAACAATCATCCTCAATTCACTATATCATCCTCTACCCCTCAACTCATGTAGTCTAAACACTTATATTATCATAACTGTCTCTATTCCTTTCACATTCGTTAGTAGTCCCACGACACCTCGATGCAAAGAACTCAGCATAGTACACTTCTATCTTTTGATAGGATAAGACTCAACATAGTGCCCTTCTATCTTTCGATAGACTCAACATAGTGCTCTTCTATCTTTCGATAGGATAAAACTTATCAGAGTGGCCTCCTATCTATAGATAGGATACTCCTCAACCTAGTGCCCTTCTATCATTCCATACGATAAAACTCTACATAGTGCTTCTATCTTTCAATAGGATACATCAGATCTACGCGTCATGGACTGAAAAAGTATTTGCATCAAAGCCTCTATATGAATCTCACTATCTCAAATCAATAACAACCTTGTACCTCAAACTCCCATCATAACCTCAACTCGCATTCTATGTCACATCTCATCCATTAGATAACTTACTTAAGCTAGGAACCTCTAAGTCAATTCATTCTCTCACCCAAACAATCATCCCCAGAACAACATATATCCTTACTTAAACTCAACTAGGCATAGTATTAAAAACCCAGGCAGATCATGCATCACACAATATCGGGAAATATTCGAGATATCTCAATATCATAATAAGCAATTTATCACAACCAACGTATAATAATCAAATCAAATAAATAACAAAGTCGACTCTGCATCACGGCTGACCGTGATAGCCATCACGGCAGTGATCGACAACAAAGACAAGAATCCTACAACACGAGCCTGTCACGGCCTGGCCATGACAACCATCACGGTCGTGACGGACAACAAACATCCTCACGATCATAATTATTCAAACACCGAAACAATACGTCACATGCGGATGGAATACCTCAACCAGCGTATCACAAGCAGATCAAAAGTAAATAATTCAAACATCCTCAAATACTTAAAATCAACTTAATGTCGATAAACCTACAATCCCGAATCACATTGGTTTTACTGAGAAAAAGGTTTCCAATGGGATTTTGGTCTTGTCGATTACTCGACTACTAGTAGGAGTTTAGGTCGCCCTACACAATTATCATATAATCTACTACTTATCGATTCGACGATAGGTTGATTCTTTTCCCCCCACGAGTTATCACCGGAAACACGTACCACGGCGATCCTCGTTATCCCACCACGAGTTAACACAACCACCTTCATTCAAACAACATAACTATAATTAATCAATTAACAACCATCTTTGACACTTTAGGGCTAGGTTGGCCAAGACTTAGAAAATAGGTTTAGGATTATCTTCTTAATGCCATCTTTTGGATCCTAGTTACTAGAGTCTTAACTAACATAGATTACTTATTACAAGACTAAAATTTGAAACAAAATCCTCTACCCTTTAGGGTTAGCGTTTCGGTCCATATTAGGAATTTAAGCTAGGATTTTTGTTGGACCTAAGCTCTTGGGTTTAAGCTATACATGTATTATAGAACTTAAGTCAAGTACTAACTTTCAAAACAAACAACAAAACACCAAACCCATTTTCCTACCTAGGTTCGGCCATTAATGGTTAATAGGGAAGGAAAATGATTTTGATCACATGCTCTTGGATAAATAAAGGAGGGATCATAACTAGATCATAGAAATTGGTTTCACATTTTTATGATTTTTCTACAATTTTCTAGAATTATTTGAAGTCCTAGATCTAGGAATGGAAAAATAAGATTCATGGCATAAACATGAGAAATACATGAATATGAAAGCTTATATGATCAAGGAGATGAGCTTTTACCTCTTGAAGATTGAAGAAATGAAGAAAATGATCAACCTTCACTATGTTGAAAACTGGACAGCTTGAGGGTGTGATGGTATTGTGAGTGTATCTCACAATATACTCATCAAAAAATTACGAACTTTGGCTTGATAGAAAGATAAGAAGAAAAGGAACAGCTTTGGTGTTTAAGGTTTCATTTGGTTAGGATTATAACAGGGTTGAAAAGGGACTTATTTCTGCTGTTTCGTGGGTTGCTGAGAATTCTGGGCAGTTTCGGTATTTTGAGCCTATCTCCCAATCCACTTATCCGTTTTTGATGATCTTTATCTTGTTGGAAATAAGAGAGAAGGAGGAACAACTTTTATGTTGAGTGATTTTCGAGTTTCATAAAGGAAGAGGGTCATATGTTTGGTGGGAATTCGGTGTTCTTAGGGTTTTGTAACTTAGTTGGTGAGGAAGATGAAGAAAATGAAGAAGATGAGTGAAATGGTGAGGGAGGCCACGGTTTGGAGGGTATTTATAGGAGTAATATTATGCCTTGTTTGGTTAAAAGGAATTGGTTTAATGGGTTTTGTGATTATTAAATTAATATAAGCTTAACCATAGTTAATAATTAACTTAACTAAGGTTATAATTAACTTAACTAAGGTTATTTTGGCTAACCATGGTTAATAATATGTGGCTCACGTTTATTGGAGGTGTGACTGATTTTGGGCCACACATAGTGACTCACTAATGAGTCACCGATCTTATCCGTTAGCGGTTCCGGAAATTCGTCACGTGACTCAGTCGTTTACTCGATTTCGGTTTTTGAGAGGAAAATAATGAAACGAAAGCAAAATGAAATAGGTAATATTTATTGGAGGTGGATGCACGAAATTGGAGAGATGTGGGAGGTTTTCAACCACGTAAAATGAGTGGTTAAGAGTGCGTAGATGCGTCTTGTTAATACCCGCGAAAGCTTGGGGGTATTTTGGTCTTTTACCTAAATGTCATGATTACTTGCATTTAATGCTCATAAATGCTTGGTGACTCATCCTCCATGAGTCATCATGTATGACTTGTTGTCCGATCCCTTGACGGTCTCTGCAGATCCCGTTTTCGACTCCGTCGGCTCCCCGATTAGGGTTTTACGCCCGTATAAAAGCGTAATATTTCGTTTTCGACTGAAAATTTTCAAACTAATCAAACTCGTTGGAAATATGATTTAAATATAAACCATTTCGTTCATGAGTCAAAATTAGGTTTTCTGATCATTAAAATCTTACTGTCAGTGAAAACACCGACTGTTTTCCATCCGAACTTTTACCAAAATTCGTCCGAATAAACATAATATTTTATTTTGATCAGAAATTTGGAAAGTAGACTTCCTCACGGACAAAATATAAAAAATCTACAAATTTCATTTTTCGGGTCAAATTAGGGTTTTCTGTCAGTATAAAATTATCTACATCGGTTAAAAATGCGAGCAGGCTCAAAATCTCGAATTTTCAACCCAAAATTTCACCGCAACCTTCTACCATAAGAGAGACTATGAATATGATTTTAACTTATTTAAAATCACTTTCTAACTCTCGAGAATGAAATATAATTAATTATATTTTAACCTAGGTTAAGCAGCGTAATTAAAAATCATTTGTTACATTACTACTCCTCTTAAAAAAATTCCGTCCTCGGAATTTCTTAACTCAAACTAGCCATTATCTTGTAATCGTATCTTAATCTAAAGATCCCACATTATATTTCTCATCGTTGTTTTTCCCCTAGGTAACAACGGTAGCTTCATAACATAATTCATTCTTATATCATTCTATTTATCCTCGAACTTATCCATCACTATATTCCATTAATTGTTCTTAACCTTTCCAACTTGATCTATCATCCTTAAAGGACATGATCAAAACTTCATTCCTTCCTCTTCTTACTCTTGATCCACTAAAGAATCTTATTTCAACATCTAACAGCCGTAATTAACACCACAATCGAACTACCCTAACTTCCTACTTCATGTATCCAATCACAGTCTTAGTTCCTTAGAATGTATTTCACTATTCTAGATTATATCAAAATCACACCTTTCAAGTCTCCAAATAAACATCTCAACACTCCGTAAGATAAATTGCAATCAAAAGATCAACACCTGTTAGGATTAACTTAACAAATTTGAATTTCTCTAGTAACCTCAATTTATATCAGAAATCATCTTTTCTGCTAATATTCAACTTAGGTGAAAGCTCATATTCAACTTAGGTGAAATTACTATGTACACTTTTGTTTACTCTTCCCAAACTCATACCATCCATCTTAACTACGATCCTTAATCATTGCCCTAGGTTCCATAATGATATTATGCCTCGATCAACATTTGACTTATAGTAATTGTCTTACTCACTGATATTGATCTTAAGGGCCTCAGAATAAGCTTTCCTACAAGGTATCATATGCCTTAATTGGGCTTAAGATGAATAAGTTAGGCCCATTTAAGTTAAAGAACATCATGGACTGCGCACTGATCAGCACCAGAGAACTCGGGACCCAATTTAGCCTTGATTTTAGCCTAATTTGACAATTCTTGTGAAACCTGAAATTGTAGGTATCTGCGTTTTCTTTCTAGGTACAGCAAGATCACCAAAATCTGATATCTGTATGTCAAGTTATGCTTTGCGCAAGGCAATAGGGTCAAGATGAGTGAAAAATCCGAAAATTAACAATGTTTTGCAATTAAGCCCAATTAATCCTAATAATGTAAAAGCAAAAACAATGATGGTAAAAGTTGTCTAATTTTCGTCTCTCTCTCGGCTTATGCAGCAGTAAATTGCTATTTATGCTTCTTAATCCTGACCTTACCCTAGACCAAATTAAGGGCCTCTGGATAAGCTTTCCAACAATGTTTCATATGCCTTAATTGGGCTTAAGATCTGTAAGTTAGCCTCATTTACGTGAAGGGACATCATGGATTGCGCACTGATCCGTGCAAGAGAACTCGAGACCCAATTTAGCATTGATTTTGGCCTAATTTGACAATTCTTGTGAAACCTGAAATTGTAGGTCTCTTCCATATCTTCTCTAGGGACAGTAAGATCACCAAAATCCGATATTTGTAGCTCTAGTTATGCTCTTCGCAAGGCAACAAAGTCAGGATGAGTGAAAAATCCGAAAATTAACAATGTTTAGCAATTAAGCCCAATTAAGCCCAATAATATAAAAGCAAAAACAATGATTGTAAAAGTTGTCTAATTTCCGTCTCTCTCTGGCTTGTGCGGTTGTAAACTTCTATTTATGCTTATTAATCCTGACCTAACCCCAGACGAAATTAAGGGCCTCTAAAAAATCATTCCAACAAAGCATCATATGCCTTAATTCGGCTTAAGATGAGTAAGTTAGGCCCATTTAAGTGAAGGAACATCATGGACTGCGCACTAATCTGCGCCAGAGAACTCGGGACCCAATTTAGCCTTGATTTTTGCCTAATTTGACAATTCTTGGGAAACCTGAAATTGTAGGTCTCTTCCTTATTTTTCTATGGACAGTAAGATCGCCAAAATCCGATATATTTAGCTATAGTTATGCTCTTCACAAGGCAACAAGGACAGGATGAGTGAAAAAACCGAAAATTAACAATGTTTAGCAATTAAGCCCAATAATGTAAAAGCAAAAATAATGATTGTAAAAGTTGTCTAATTTCCGTCTCTCTCGGGCTTGTGCTGCTGTAAACTGCTATTTATGCTTATTATTCCTGACCTAACCCTAGACCAAATTAAGGGCCTCTGAATAAGTTTTCCAACAAGGTATCATACGCCTTAATTGGGCTTAAGATGAGTAAGTTAGGCCCATTTAAGTGAAGGAACATCATGGACTGCGCACTGATCCGCGCCACAGAACTCCGGACCCAATTTCTCCTTGATTTTGGCCTAATTTGACAATTCTTTTGAAACCTAAAATTGTAGGTCTCTTCCTTATCTTTCTATGGACAGCAAGATCACCAAAATTCGATATCTGTAGCTCTAGTTATGCTCTGCGCAAGGCAACAAGGACAGGATGAGTGAAAAATCCGAAAATTAACAATGTTTAGCAATTAAGCCCAATAATGTAAAAGCAAAAACATTGATTGCGAAAGTTTTCTAATTTCCGTCTCTCTCTGGCTTGTGTGGCTGTAAACTTCTATTTATGCTTATTAATCCTGACCTAACCCTTGAACAAATTAAGGGCCTCTGAATAAGCTTTCCAACAAGGTATCATATGGCTTAAATCGGATTAAGATGAGTAAGTTAGGCCCATTTAAGTGAAGGAACATCATGGACTGTGCACTGATCCGCGCCAGAGAACTTGGGACCCAATTTAGCCTCGATTTTGGCCTAATTTGACAATTCATGGAATCCTGAAATTGTAGGTCTCTTCCATATCTTTCATGGGACAGCAAGATCACCAAAATCCGATATCTGTAGCTCTAGTTATGCTCTGTGCAAGGCAACAAGGTCAGGATGAGTGAAAAATCCGAATATTAACAATGTTTAGCAATTAAGCCCAATAATGTAAAAGCAAAAACAATGATTGTAAAAGTTGTCTAATTTTCGTCTCTCTCTGTGTTGTGCGGCTGTAAACTGCTATTTACGCATATTAATCCTGACCTTACCTTAGACCAAATTTAGGGCCTCTGAATAAGATTTCCATCAAGGTATAATACGCCTTGATTAGGCTTAAGATGAATAAGTTAGGCCCATTTAAGTGAAGTAACATCATGGACTACGCTCTGATCCGCGCCTGAGAACTCAGTACCCAATTTAGCCTTGATTTTGGCCTAATTTGACAATTCTTGTGAAACTTGAAATTGTAGGTCTCTTCCGGATCTTTCTAGGGACAACAAGACCACCAAAATCCGATATCTGTAGCTCAAGTGATGCCCTGCGCAAAGCAAAAAGGTCAGGATGAGTGAAAAGTCCAAAAATTAACAATGTTTAGCAATTAAGCCCAATAATGTAAAAGCAAAAACAATGATTGTAAAAGTTGTCTAATTTCCATCTCTCTCTGGATTGTGTGGCTATAAACTGCAATTTATGCTTATTAATCCAGACCAAACCCTAGACAAAATTAAGGGCCTCTGAATAAGCTTTCCAACAAGGTATCATATGCCTTAATTGGGCTTAAGATGAGTACGTTAGGTCCATTTAAGTGTAGGAACATCATGGATTGCGCATTGATCCACGCCAGAGAACTCGGGACCCAATTTAGCCATGATTTTAGCCTACTTTGACAATTCTTGAGAAACCTGAAATTGTAGGTCTCTTATTTATCTTTCTAGGGACAGCAAGATCATCAAAATCCGATATCTGTAGCTCTAGTTATGCTCGGCACAAGGCAACAATGTCAGGATGAGTGAAAAAAATCCGAAAATTAACAATGTTTAGCAATTAAGCCCAATAATGTAAAAGCAAAAATAATGATTGTAAAAGTTGTCTAATTTCCGTCTCTCTCTGACTTGTGCGGCTTTAAACAGGTTTTTATACTTATTAATCCTTACCTAACCCAGACCAAATTAAGGGCCTCTGAATAAGCTTTCCAACAAGGTATCATAAGCCGTAATTGGGCTTAAGCTGAGTAAGTTAGTTCCATTTAAGTGACGGAACATCATCACTACGCACTGATCCGTGCAGATAACTCGGGAACCAATTTAGCCTTGATTTTGGCCTAACTTGACAATTCTTGGGAAACTTGAAATTGTAGGTCTCTTCCTTATATTTCTAGGGACAGCAAGATCACCAAAATCCGATATATGTAGGTCAAGTTATGCTCTACTCAAGGCAACAATGTCAAGATGGGTGAAAAATCCGAAAATTAACAATGTTTTGCAATTAAGCCCAATTAAGCCTAATAATGTAATAGCAAAAACAATGATTGTAAATGTTGCCTAGTTTCCAACTCTCTCTGGCTTGTGCGGCTGTAAAATGCTATTTATGCTTGTTAATCATTACCTATCCCAAGACCAAATTAAGGGCCTCGGAATAACCTTTCCAACAAGGTATCAAATTGCCTAAATTGGGCCTAATATGAGTAAGGTAGGCCCATTTAAGTGAAGGAACATCATGGACTGCGCATTGATCCACGCCAGAGAACTCGGGACCCAATTTAGCTTTGATTTTGGCCTAATTTGAAAATTCTTGTGAAACTTGAAATTGTAGGTCTCTTCCTTATCATTCTAAGGACTGCAAGATCACCAAAATCCGATATCTGTAGCTCTAGTTATGCTCTGTGCAAGGCAACAAGGTGGGATGACTGAAAAATCCGAAAATTAACATTGCTTAGCAATTAAGCCAATTAATGTAACAACAAAAACAATGATTGTAAAAGTTGTCTAATTTTCGTCTCTCTCTGGCTTATGCGGCTGTAAACTGATGTTTATGCTTCTTAAATATGACATAACCCTAGACCAAATTAAGGGCCTCTTGATAAGCTTTCCAACAAGGTATCATATGCCTTAATTGAGCTAAAGATGAGCAAGTTAGGCCCATTTAAGTGAAGGAACATCATGGACTGTGAACTGATCCGTTCCAGAGAAAGCAGGACACAATTTAGCCTTGATTTTGGCCAAATTTGACAATTCTTGTGAAACCTGAAATTGTAGGTATCTGCCTTATCTTTCTAGGAACAACAAGATCACCAAAATCCTATATCTATAGCTCTAGTTATGCTCTGTGCAAGGCAACAAGGTCAGGATGAGCGAAAAATCCGAAAATTAACAATGTTTAGCAATTAAGCCCAATAATGTAAAAACAAAAATCATGATTGTAAAAGTTGTCTAATTTCTGTCTCTCTCTAGAATGTGCGGCCGTAAACTGCTACTTATGTTTATTAATCCTGACCTTACCCTAGACCAAATTAAGGGTCATTGAATAAGCTTTCCAACAAGGTATCATATGCCTTAATTGGGGTTAAGATGAGTAAGTTAGGCCCATTTAAGTGAAGGAACATCATGGACTGTGCACTGATCCATTCCAGAGAACTCGGGACCCAAATTAGACTTGATTTTGGCAGAATTGACAATTCTTGTGAAACCTGAAATTGTAGGTCTCTTCCTTATCTTTCTAGGTACAACAAGATCACTAGAATTCGATATCTGTAGCTCTAGTTATGCTCGGCACAAGGCAACAATGTCAGGATGAGTGAAAAATCCTAAAATTAGCAATGTTTAGCAATTAAGCCCAATTAAGCCGAATAATGTAAAAGCAAAAACAACGATTGTAAAAGTTGTCTAATTTGTCTCTCTCTGGCTTGTGAGGCTGTAAACTGCTATTTATGCTTATTAATCATTACCTAACCCAAGACCAAATTAAGGGCCTCAGAATAAGCTTTCCTTCAAGGTCTCATATGCCTTAATTGGGCTTAAGATGAATAAGTTAGGCCCATTTAAGTAAAAGAACATCATGGATCATGACCGATCCCTGCCAGTGAACTCGGGACCCAATTTAGCCTTGATTTTGGCCTAATTTGACAATTCTTGTGAAACCTGAAATTGTAAGCCTCTTCCTTATCTTTCTCGTGACTACAAGATCACCAAAATCCGATATCTGTAGCTCTAGTTATGCTCTGCACAAGGCAACAAGGTCAAGATGAGTGAAATATCCTAAAATTAACAATGTTTTGCTACTAAGCCCAATTAAGGCTAATAATGTAAAAGCAAAAACAATGATTGTAAAAGTTGTCTAATTTTTGTCTCTCTCTGGCTTGTGTGGCTGTAAACTGCTATTTATGCTTATTAATCATTACCTAACCCTAGACCAAATTAAGGGCCTCGGAATAAGCTTTCCAACAAGGTATCATATGCCTTAATTGGGCTTAAGATGAATAAGTTAGGCCCATTTAAGTTAAAGAAAAGAACATCATGGACCCAATTTAGCCTTGATTTTAGTTAATTTGACAATTCTTGTGAAACCTGAAATTGTAGGTATCTGCGTTTTCTTTCTAGGTACAAAGCAAGATCACCAAAATCGATATATGTAGGTCAAGTTATGCTTGCGGGCAACGGGGTCAAGATGAGGACGAGTTGGCCCGATGCTTTCCCCTTTCTTCTGCCCCCGCTTCGTTCCTTGGCTTCAGTGCCCATTTACTGAAGCACAGGCCGGCCTTTTTGCCAAGTGAGTGAAAAATCCAAAGACCCAAAATCCGATATTTTAGCTTAATGTTTTGCAAGTTAAGCCAACTTAAGCCTAATAATATAAAAGCAAAAACAATGATTGTAAAAGTTGTCTAATTTTCATCTCTCTACGGCTTATGCGGTTGTACCCACACCACAAAGTATCTATTTATGCTCTTAATCCCGACCTTACTACCCTAGACCAAATTAAGGGCGACTCACCCCGATAAATTAGGCTTTCCTTATTTTAAAAACAATATTTACATATACGCCTTAATTGGGCTTAAGATTCAATGTAAATTAAGCCTCATTTAGCTTGAAAAGGGACATCATGCGATTATCCCGACCAACCCTGACCAAAAGCCCAACCACCGCCTAATTGGGCTTAAGATGAGTAACCCATTAAGTCGACATCCCCCCCCGACCCAATTTCGCATTGATTTTGGCCTAATTTGACAATTCTTGTGAAACCTGAAATTGTAGGTCTCTTCCTTATCTTCTCTAGGGACAGTAAGATCACCAAAATCCGATATTTGTAGCTCTAGTTATGCTCTTTGCAAGGCAACAAGGTCAGGATGAGTGAAAAATCCGAAAATTACCAATGTTTAGCAATTAAGCCCAATAATATAAAAGCAAAAACAATGATTGTAAAAGTTGTCTAATTTTCGTCTCTCTCTGGCTTGTGCGGTTGTAAACTTCTATTTATGCTTATTAATCCTGACCTAACCCCAGACGAAATTAAGGGCCTCTAAAAAAGCATTCCAACAAAGTATCATATGCCTTAATTCGGCTTAAGATGAGTAAGTTAGGCCCATTTAAGTGAAGGAAAATCATGGACTGCGCACTAATCTGCGCCAGAGAACTCGGGACTCAATTTAGCCTTGATTTTTGTCTAATTTGACAATTCTTAGGAAACATGAAATTTTAGGTCTCTTCCTTATTTTTCTATGGACAGTAAGATCGCCAAAATCCGATATATTTAGCTATAGTTATGCTCTTCGCAAGGCAACAAGGACAGGATGAGTGAAAAAACCAAAAATTAACAATGTTTAGCAATTAAGCCCAATAATGTAAAAGCAAAAATAATGATTGTAAAAGTTGTCTAATTTCCGTCTCTCTCGGGCTTGTGCTGTTGTAAACTGCTATTTATGCTTATTATTCCTGACCTAACCCTTGACCAAATTAAGGGCCTCTGAATAAGTTTTCCAACAAGGTATCATACGCCTTAATTGGGCTTAAGATGAGTAAGTTAGGCCCATTTAAGTGAAGGAACATCATGGACTGCGCACTGATCCGCGCCACAGAACTCCGGACCCAATTTCGCCTTGATTTTGGCCTAATTTGACAATTCTTGTGAAACCTGAAATTGTAGGTCTCTTCCTTATCTTCTCTAGGGACAGTAAGATCACCAAAATCCGATATTTGTAGCTCTAGTTATGCTCTTCGCAAGGCAACAAGGTCAGGATGAGTGAAAAATCCGAAAATTACCAATGTTTAGCAATTAAGCCCAATAATATAAAAGCAAAAACAATGATTGTAAAAGTTGTCTAATTTTCGTCTCTCTCTGGCTTGTGCGGTTGTAAACTTCTATTTATGCTTATTAATCCTGACCTAACCCCAGACGAAATTAAGGGCCTCTAAAAAAGCATTCCAACAAAGTATCATATGCCTTAATTCGGCTTAAGATGAGTAAGTTAGGCCCATTTAAGTGAAGGAAAATCATGGACTGCGCACTAATCTGCGCCAGAGAACTCGGGACTCAATTTAGCCTTGATTTTTGTCTAATTTGACAATTCTTAGGAAACCTGAAATTTTAGGTCTCTTCCTTATTTTTCTATGGACAGTAAGATCGGCAAAATCCGATATATTTAGCTATAGTTATGCTCTTCGCAAGGCAACAAGGACAGGATGAGTGAAAAAACCAAAAATTAACAATGTTTAGCAATTAAGCCCAATAATGTAAAAGCAAAAATAATGATTGTAAAAGTTGTCTAATTTCCGTCTCTCTCGGACTTGTGCTGTTGTAAACTGCTATTTATGCTTATTATTCCTGACCTAACCCTTGACCAAATTAAGGGCCTCTGAATAAGTTTTCCAACAAGGTATCATACGCCTTAATTGGGCTTAAGATGAGTAAGTTAGGCCCATTTAAGTTAAGGAACATCATGGACTACGCACTGATCCGCGCCACAGAACTCCGGACCCAATTTCGCCTTGATTTTGGCCTAATTTGACAATTCTTTTGAAACCTGAAATTGTAGGTCTCTTCCTTATCTTTCTATGGACAGCAAGATCACCAAAATTCGATATCTGTAGCTCTAGTTATGCTCTGCGCAAGGCAACAAGGACAGGATGAGTGAAAAATCCGAAAATTAACAATGTTTAGCAATTAAGCCCAATAATGTAAAAGCAAAAACATTGATTGCGAAAGTTCTCTAATTTTCGTCTCTCTCTGGCTTGTGTGACTGTAAACTTCTATTTATGCTTATTAATCCTGACCTAACCCTTGACCAAATTAAGGGCCTCTGAATAAGCTTTCCAACAAGGTATCATATGGCTTAATTCGGATTAAGATGAGTAAGTTAGGACCATTTAAGTGAAGGAATATCATTGACTGGGCACTGATCCGCGCCTGAGAACTCGGTACCCAATTTAGCCTCGATTTTGGCCTAATTTGACAATTCATGGAATCCTGAAATTGTAGGTCTCTTCCATATCTTTCATGGGACAGCAAGATCACCAAAATCCGATATCTGTAGCTCTAGTTATGCTCTGTGCAAGGCAACAAGGTTAGGATGAGTGAAAAATCCGAATATTAACAATCTTTAGCAATTAAGCCCAATAATGTAAAAGCAAAAACAATGATTGTAAAAGTTGTCTAATTTTCGTCTCTCTCTGGCTTGTGCGGCTGTAAATTGCTATTTACGCATATTAATCCTGACCTTACCTTAGACCAAATTTAAGGCCTCTGAATAAGATTTCCATCAAGGTATAATACGCCTTGATTAGGCTTAAGATGAGTAAGTTAGGCCCATTTAAGTGAAGTAACATCATGGACTACGCTCTGATCCGCGCCTGAGAACTCGGTACCAAATTTAGCCTTGATTTTAGCCTAATTTGACAATTCTTGTGAAACTTGAAATTGTAGGTCTCTTCCGGATCTTTCTAGGGACAGCAAGACCACAAAAATCCGATATCTGTAGCTCAAGTGATGCCCTGCGCAAAGCAACAAGGTCAGGATGAGTGAAAAGTCCAAAAATTAACAATGTTTAACAATTAAGCCCAATAATGTAAAAGAAAAAACATTGATTGTAAAAGTTGTCTAATTTCCATCTCTCTCTGGATTGTGTGGCTGTAAACTGAAATTTATGCTTATTAATCCAGACCAAACCCTAGACAAAATTAAGGGCCTCTGAATAAGCTTTCCAACAAGGTATCATATGCCTTAATTGGGCTTAAGATGAGTACGTTAGGCCCATTTAAGTGTAGGAACATCATGGATTGCGCATTGATCCGTGCCAGAGAACTCGGGACCCAATTTAGCCATGATTTTAGCTTACTTTGACAATTCTTGCGCAACCTGAAATTGGAGGTCTCTTACTTATCTTTCTAGGGACAGCAAGATCATCAAAATCCGATATCTGTAGCTCTAGTTATGCTCGGCACAAGGCAACAATGTCAGGATGAGTGAAAAAAATCCGAAAATTAACAATGTTTAGCAATTAAGCCCAATTAAGCCTAATAATGTAATAGCAAAAACAATAATTGTAAAAGTTGTCTAATTTCTGTCTCTCTCTGGCTTGTGCGACTGTAAACTGCTTTTTATGCTTATCAATCCTGACCTAACCCTAGACCAAATTAAGGGCCTCTGAATAAGCATTCCAACAAGGTATCACATGCCTTAATTGGGCTAAAGATGAGTAAGTTAGGCCCATTTAAGTGAAGGAACATCATGGACTGCATACTGATCCCCGCCAGAGAACACGAGATCCAATTTAGCCTTGATTTTGGCCTAATTTGACAATTCTTGTGAAACCTGAAATTGTAGGTCTCTTCCTTATCTTTTTAGGGACAATAAGATCACCAAAATCTGATATCTGTAGCTCTAGTTATGCTCTGCGCAGGTCAACAAGGTCAGGATGAGTGAAAAATCTGAAAATTAACAATGTTTAACAATTAAGCCCAATAATGTAAAAGCAAAAACAATGATTGTAAATGTTGCCTAATTTCCGTCTCTCTCTGGCTTGTGCGGCTGTAAACTGCTATTTATGCTTATTAATCATTACCTAACCCAAGACCAAATTAAGGGCCTCGGAATAAGCTTTCCAACAAGGTATCATATGCCTAAATTGGGCTTAAGATGAGTAAGGTAGGCCCATTTTAATAAAGGAACATCATGGACTGCGCACTGATCCTCGCCAGAGAACTCGGGACCCAATTTAGCCTTGATTTTGCCTAATTTGAAAATTCTTGTGAAACTTGAAATTGTAGGTCTCTTCCTTATCATTCTAGGGACTGCAAGATCACCAAAATCCGATATCTGTAGCTCTAGTTATGCTCTGTGCAAGGCAACAAGGTCAGGATGAGTGAAAGATCCGAATATTAACAATGTTTAGCAATTAAGCCCAATAATGTCAAAGCAAAAACAATGATTGTAAAAGTTGTCTAATTTTCGTCTCTCTCTGGCTTGTGCGGCTGTAAACTGCTATTTACGCATATTAATCCTGACCTAACCTTAGACCAAATATAGTGCCTCTGAGAAGCTTTCCAACAAGGTATCATATGCCTTGATTAGGCTTAAGATGAGTAAGTTAGGCCCATTTAAGTGAAGTAACATCATGGACTACGCTCTGATCCGCGCCTGAGAACTCGGTACCCAATTTAGCCTTGATTTTGGCCTAATTTGACAATTCTTGTGAAACTTGAAATTGTAGGTCTCTTCCGGATCTTTCTAGGGACAACAAGACCACCAAAATCCGATATCTGTAGCTCAAGTGATGCTCTGCGCAAAGCAACAAGGTCAGGATGAGTGAAAAGTCCAAAAATTAACAATGTTTAGCAATTAAGCCCAATAATGTAAAAGCAAAAACAATGATTGTAAAAGTTGTCTAATTTCCATCTCTCTCTGGATTGTGCGGCTGTAAACTGCAATTTATGCATATTAATCCAGACCAAACCCTAGACCAAATTAAGGGCCTCTTGATAAGCTTTCCAACAAGGTATCATATGCCTTAATTGAGCTAAAGATGAGTAAGTTAGGCCCATTTAAGTGAAGGAACATCATGGACTACGCACTGATCCGCGACAGAGAACTAGGGACACAATTTAGCCTTGATTTTGGCTTAATTTGACAATTCTTGTGAAACTTGAAATTGTAGGTATCTGCCTTATCTTTCTAGGAACAACAAGATCACCAAAATCCTATATCTGTAGCTCTAGTTATGCTTTGCGCAAGGCAACAAGGTAAGGATGAGTGAAAAATCCGAAAATTAACAATGTTTAACAATTAAGCCCAATAATGTAAAAACAAAAACAATGATTGTAAAAGTTGTCTAATTTTCGTCTCTCTCTAGCTTGTGCGGCTGTAAACTGCTACTTATGCTTATTAATCCTGACCTTACCCTAGACCAAATTAAGAGCCTTTGAATAAGCTATCCAACAAGGTATCATATGCCTTAATTGGGGTTAAGATGAGTAAGTTAGGCCCATTTAAGTGAAGAAACATCATGGACTATGCACTGATTCGTTCCAGAGAACTCGGGACCCAAATTAGACTTGATTTTGGCAGAATTGACAATTCTTGTGAAACCTGAAATTGTAGGTCTCTTCCTTATCTTTCTTGGTACAGCAAGATCCCTAAAATTCGATATATGTAGGTCAAGTTATACTCCGCGCAAGCCAACAAGGTCAAGATGAGTGAAAAATCCGAAAATTAACAATGTTTTGCAATTAAGCCCAATTAAGCCTAATAATGTAAAATCAAAAACAATGATTGTAAAAGTTGTCTAATTGGTCTCTCTCTGGCTTGTGTGACTGTAAACTGCTATTTATGCTTATTAATCCTGACCTAACCCTAGACCAAATTAAGGGCCTCTGAATAAGCATTCCAACAAGGTATCATATGCCTTAATTGGGCTTAAGTTGAATAAGTTAGGCCCATTTAAGTAAAAGAACATCATGGACTGCACACTGATCAGCACCAGAGAACTCGGGACCCAATTTAGCCTTGATTTTGGTCTAATTTGACAATTCTTGTGAAACCTGAAATTGTAGGTATCTGCGTTATCTTTCTAGGTACAGCAAGATCTCCAAAATCCGATATCTGTAGGTCAAGTTATGCTTTGCGGAAGGCAACAGGGTCAAGATGAGTGAAAAATCCGAAAATTAACAATGTTTTGCAATTAAGCCCAGTTAAGCCTAATAATGTAAAAGCAAAAACAATGATTGTAAAAGTTGTCTAATTTTCGTCTCTCTCTGGCTTATGCAGCAGTAAACTGCTATTTATGCTTCTTAATCCTGACCTTACCCTAGACCAAATTAAGGGCCTCTGGATAAGCTTTTCAACAAGGTTTCATATGCCTTAATTGGGCTTAAGATGAGTAAGTTAGGGCCATTTAAGTGAAGGAACATCATGGACTGCGCACTGATCCGCGCCAGAGTACTCGGTACCCAATTTAGCCTTGATTTTGGCCTAATTTGACAATTCTTTTGACAACTGAAATTGTAGGTCTCTTCCTTATCTTTCTAGGGACAGCAAGATCATCAAAATCCGATATCTGTAGATCTAGTTATGCTCTCCTCAAGGCAACAAGGTAAGGATGAGTGAAAAATCCGAAAATTAACAATGTTTAGCAATTAAGCCCAAAAATTTAAAAGCAAAAACATTGATCGCGAAAGTTTCTAATTTCCGTCTCTCTCTGGCTTGTGTGGCTGTAAACTGCTATTTATGCTTATTAATCTTGACCTAACCCTGAACCAAATTAAAGGCCTCTGAATAAGCTTTCCAACAAGGTATCATTTGCCTTAATTGGGCTTAAGATGAGGAAGTTAGGCCCATTTAAGTGAAGGAACATCATGGCCAACATACTGATCCCCGCCAGAGAACTCGGGTCCCAATTTACCCTTGATTTTGGCCTAATTTGACAATTCCTGTGAAACCTGAAATTGTAGGTCTCTTCCTTATCTTTCTAGGGACAGTAAGATCACCAAAATCCGATATCTGTACCTCTAGTTGTAATCTGCGCAAGGCAACAAGGTCATGATGAGTGAAAAATCCAAAAATTAACAATGTTTAGCAATTAAGCCCAATAATGTAAAAGCAAAAACAATGATTGTAAAAGTTGTCTAATTTTCGTCTCTCTCTGGATTGTGCTGCTGTAAACAGCTGTTTATTCTTATTAATCCTGACCTAACCCTAGACCAAATTAAGGGCCTCTGAATAAGCTTTCCAACAAGGTATCATATCCCATAATTGGGCTTACGATTAGTAAGTTAGGCCCATTTAAGTGAAGGAACATCGTGGACTGCGCACTGATCCGTGCCAGAGTACTCGGGACCTAGTTTACCCTTGATTTTGGCCTAATTTGACAATTCTCATGAAGCTTGAAATTGTAGGTGTCTTCCTTATCTTTCTAGTTACAGCAAAATCACTAAAATCCGATATCAGTAGTTCTAGTTATGCTCTGCGCAAGGCAACATGGTCAGGATGAGTTAAAATCCGAAAATTAACAATGTTTAGAAATTAAAGCCCAATAATGTAAAAGCAAAAACAATGATTGTAAAAGTAATCTAATTTCTGTCTCTCTCTGGCTTGTGCGGCTGTAAACTTCTATTTATGCTTATTAATCCTGACCTAACCCTAGACAAAATTAAGGGCCTCTGAATAAGCTTTCCAACAAGGCATCATAAGCCTTAATTCCGCTTAAGATGAGTAAGTTAGGCCCATTTAAGTGAAGGAACATCATGGACCGCACATTGATCCGTGCCAGAGAAATCGAGACCCAATTTAGCCTTCATTTTGGCCTAATTTGACAATTCTTGGAAACCTGAAATTGTAGGTCTCTTCCATCTCTTTCTAGGGACGGCAAGATCACCGAAATCCGATATCTGTAGCTCTAGTTATGCTCTGCGCAAGGCAACAAGGTCAGGATGAGTGAAAAATCCGAAAATTAGCAATGTTTAGCAATTAAGCCCAATAATGTAAAAGCAAAAACAATGATTGTAAAGGTTGTCTAATTTCTGTCTCTCTCTGGCTTGTGAGGCTGTAAACTGCTATTTATTCTTATTAATCCTGACCTAACCCTAGACAAAATTAAGGGCCTCTGAATAAGCATTCCAACAAGGTATCATATGCCTTAATCGGGCTTAAGATGAGTAAGTTAGGCCCATTTAAGTGAAGGAACATCATGGACCACGCACTGATCCGTCAGACCCATTCCTTATTCCTGACAACACCCCCAAGCAAAACTATTGAAGGTCCAATTTAGCCTTGATTTTGTCCTAATTTGACAATTCTTAGGATTAACTTTTACCCTTTTATCTTCTGGGCCTTGTTCCTTATCTTTCTTGGGATAGCAAGATCACCAAAATCGAATATCTATAGCTCTAGTTATGGTTGCAAGGCAACAAGGTCCGGATGAGTGAAAAATCCGAAAATTAAAAATATTTAGCAATTAAGGCCAGCAATAATGTAAAAGCAAAAACAATGATTGTAAAAGTTGTCTAATTTTCGTCTCTCTCTGGCTTGTTCGGCTGTAAACTGCCATTTATGCTAATTAATCCTGACCTAACCCTAGACAAAATTAAGGGCCTCCGAATACTTCCCCCCCTCCCTTTCTCTTGTGAAACCCCCAGCATTCCAACAATAAGGTAATGATTATGAAAAACCTATAATTGACAATAGATAGTAATTAGGCCCATTTTATTGAAGGAACAACAATGATTGTAAAGTTGTCAATCCCCTTCTTTCCCCCCCCCTGCCTCCTCCCGAATAAGCATTCCAACAAGGTATCATATGCTTTGATTTTATCCCTTTATTAATGACAATTCTTGTGAGAACCTGGAGCCATTTTTTGATTTTGGCCTAATTTGACAATTCTTTCCTTATTTATCTTTCTTGGGATAGCAAGATCACCAAAATCGAATATCTATAGCTCTAGTTATGGTCTGCGCAAGGCAACAAGGTCAGGATGAGTGAAAAATCCGAAAATTAAAAATAATTAGCAATTAAGCCCCATTAAGCCCAATAATGTAAAAGCAAAAACAATGATTGTAAAAGTTGTCTAATTTCCGTCTCTCTCTGGCTTGTGCGGCTGTAAACTGCTATTTATGCTAATTAATCCTGACCTAACCCTAGACAAAATTAAGGGCCTCTGAATAAGCTTTCCAACAAGCTATCATATGCCTTAATTGGGCTTAAGATGAGTAAGTTAGGCCCATTTAAGTGAAGGGACATCATGGACTGTGCATTGATCTGTGCCAGAGTACTCGGGACCCAATTTAGCCTTGATTTTGGCCTAATTTGACAATTCTTGTGAAACCTGAAATTGTAGGTCTCTTCCTTATTTTTCTAGGGACAGCAAGATCACCAAAATCCGATATCAGTAGCTCTAGTATGGTTTGCGAAAGGCAACAAGGTCAGGATGAGTGAAAAATCCGAAAATTAACAATAATTAGCAATTAAGCCCAATAATTTAAAAGCAAAAACAATGATTGTAAAAGTTGTCTAATTTCCGTCTCTCTCTGGCTTGTTCGGCTGTAAACTCCTATTTATGCTTATTAATCCTGACCTAACCCTAGACAAAATTAAGGGCCTCTGAATAAGCTTTCCAACAAGGCATCATAAGCCTTAATTCCGCTTAAGATGAGTAAGTTAGGCCCATTTAAGTGAAGGAACATCATGGACCGCACATTGATCCGTGCCAGAGAAATCGAGACCCAATTTAGCCTTCATTTTGGCCTAATTTGACAATTCTTGGAAACCTGAAATTGTAGGTCTCTTCCATCTCTTTCTAGGGACGGCAAGATCACCGAAATCCGATATCTGTAGCTCCAGTTATGCTCTGCGCAAGGCAACAAGGTCAGGATGAGTGAAAAATCCGAAAATTAACAATGTTTAGCAATTAAGCCCAATAATGTAAAAGCAAAAACAATGATTGTAAAGGTTGTCTAATTTCTGTCTCTCTCTGGCTTGTGAGGCTGTAAACTGCTATTTATTCTTATTAATCCTGACCTAACCCTAGACAAAATTAAGGGCCTCTGAATAAGCATTCCAACAAGGGATCATATGCCTTAATCGGGCTTAAGATGAGTAAGTTAGGCCCATTTAAGTGAAGGAACATCATGGACCACGCACTGATCCGTGCTAGAGAACTCGAGACCCAATTTAGCCTTGATTTTGTCCTAATTTGACAATTCTTGGGAAACCTGAAATTGTAGGTCTCTTCCTTATCTTTCTAGGGACAGCAAGATCACCAAAATCCGATATCAGTAGCTCTAGTTATGCTCTGCGCAAGGTAACAAGGTCTGGATGAGTGAAAAATCTGAGAATTAACAATGTTTAGCAATTAAGCACAATAATTTAAAAGCAAAAACAATGATTGTAAAAGTTGTCTAATTTTCGTCTCTCTCTGGCTTGTTCGGTTGTAAACTGCCATTTATGCATATTAATCCTGACCTAACCCTAGACCAAATTAGGGCCTCTGAATAAGCATTCCAACAAGGTATCATATGCCTTAATTGGACTTAAGATGAGTAAGTTAGGCCCATTTTATTGAAGGAACATCATGGACTGCACGCTGATCCGTGCCAGAGAACTCGGGAGCCTATTTAGCTTTGATTTTGGCCTAATTTGACAATTCTTGTGAAACCTGAAATTGTAGGTCCCTTCCTTATCTTTCTTGGGATAGCAAGATCACCAAAATCCAATATCTATAGCTCTAGTTATGGTCTGCGCAAGGCAACAAGGTCAGGATGAGTGAAAAATCCGAAAATTAAAAATAATTAGCAATTAAGCCCTATTAAGCCCAATAATGTAAAAGCAAAAACAATGATTGTAAAAGTTGTCTAATTTCCGTCTCTCTCTGGCTTGTGCGGCTGTAAACTGCTATTTATGCTAATTAATCCTGACCTAACCCTAGACAAAATTAAGGGCCTCTGAATAAGCTTTCCAACAAGCTATCATAAGCTTTAATTGGGCTTAAGATGAGTAAGTTAGGACCATTTAAGTGAAGGGACATCATGGACTGTGCATTGATCTGTGCCAGAGTACTCGGGACCCAATTTAGCCTTGATTTTGGCCTAATTTGACAATTCTTGTGAAACCTGAAATTGTAGGTCTCTTCCTTATTTTTCTAGGGACAGCAAGATCACCAAAATCCGATACGTGTAGCTCTTGTCGAGCTCTGCGCAAGTCAATAAGGTAAGGATTAGTGAAAAATCCTATAATTAACAATGGTTACCAATTAAGCCCAGTAATATGAAAGCAAAAACAATGATTGTAAAAGTTGTCTAATTTTTGTCTCTCTCTGGCTTGTTCTGATGTAAATTGCTATTTACGCTTATTAATCCTGACCTAACCCTAGACCAAATTAGGGCCTCTGAATAAGCATTCCAACAAGGTATCATATGCCTTAATTGGGCTTAAGATGAGTAAGATAGGCCCATTTTATTGAAGGAACATCATGGACTGCACGCTGATCCGTGCCAGAGAACTCGGGAGCCTATTTAGCTTTGATTTTGGCCTAATTTGACAATTCTTGTGACACTTGAAATTGTAGGTCCCTTCCTTATCTTTCTTGGGACAGCAAGATCACCAAAATCCGATATCTGTAGCTCTAGTTATGGTCTGCGCAAGGCAACAAGGTCAGGATGAGTGAAAAATCCGAAAATTAAAAACAATTAGCAATTAAGCCCCATTAAGCCCAATAATGTAAAAGCAAAAACAATGATTGTAAAAGTTGTCTAATTTCCGTCTCTCTCTGGCTTGTGCGGCTGTAAACTGCTATTTATGCTAATTAATCCTGACCTAACCCTAGACAAAATTAAGGGCCTCTGAATAAGCTTTCCAACAAGCTATCATATGCATTAATTGGGCTTAAGATGAGTAAGTTAGGCCCATTTAAGTGAAGGGACATCATGGACTGTGCATTGATCTGTGCCAGAGTACTCGGGACCCAATTTAGCCTTGATTTTGGCCTAATTTGACAATTCTTGTGAAACCTGAAATTGTAGGTCTCTTCCTTATTTTTCTTGGGACAGCAAGATCACCAAAATCCGATATCAGTAGCTCTAGTATGGTTTGCGAAAGGCAACAAGGTCAGGATGAGTGAAAAATCCGAAAATTAACAATAATTAGCAATTAAGCCCAATAATTTAAAAGCAAAAACAATGATTGTAAAAGTTGTCTAATTTCCGTCTCTCTCTGGCTTGTTCGGCTGTAAACTGCTATTTATGCTTATTAATCCTGACCTAACCCTAGAACAAATTAAGGGCCTCTGAATAACCTATCTAATAAGGTATCATATGCCTTAAATGGGCTTAAGTTGAGTAAGTTAGGCCCATTTAAGTGAAGGAACATCATGGACTGCGCACTGATCCGAGCTAGAGAACTCGGGACCCAATTTAGCCTTTAATTTGGCCTAATTTAACAATTCTTTTGAAACCTGAAATTGTAGGTCTCTTCCTTATCTTTCTAAGGACAGCAAGATCACCAAAATCCGATATTTGTAGCTATAGTTATGCTCTGCGCAAGGCAACAAGGTCAGGACGAGTGAAAAATCGAAATATTAACAATGTTTTGCAATTGAGCCCAATTAAGCCCAATAATGTAAAAGCAAAAATAATGATTGTAAAAGTTGTCTAATTTCTGTCTCTCTCTGGCTTGTGCGGCTGTAAACTGCTATTGATGCTTATTAATCCTGACCTAACCCTAGACCAAATTAAGGGCCTCTGAATAAGCTTTCCAGCAAGGTATCATATGCCTTAATTGGGCTTAAGATGAGTAAGTTAGGCCCATTTAAGTGAAGGAACATCATGGACTGCGCACTGATCCGTGCCAGAGAACTCGGGACCCTATTAATTAGCCTTGATTTTGGCCTAATTTGACAATTCTTGTGAAACCTGAAATTGTAGGTCTCTTCCTTATTTTTCTAGGGACAGCCAGATCACCAAAATCCGATATCAGTAGCTCTAGTAATGGTTTGCGAAAGGCAACAAGGTCAGGATGAGTGAAAAATCTGAAAATTAACAATAATTAGCAATTAAGCCCAATAATTTAAAAGCAAAAACAATGATTGTAAAAGTTGTCTAATTTCCGTCTCTCTCTAGCTTGTCCGGCTGTAAACTGCTATTTATGCTTATTAATTCTGACCTAACCCAAGACCAAATTAAGGGCCTCTGAATAAGCTTTCCAACAAGGAATCATATGTCTTAATTGTGCTTAAGATGAGTAAGTTAGGCCCATTTAAGTGAAGGACATGGACTGCGCACCGATCCGCGCCAGAGAACTCGGGACCCAATTAAGCCTTGATTTTGGTCTAATTTGACAATTCTTGTGACACCTGAAATTGTAGGTCTCTTCCTTATCTTTCTAGGGACAGCAAGATCACTAAAATCCGATATCTGTAGCTCTAGTTATGCTCTGTGCAAGGCAACAAGGTTAGGATGAGTGAAAAATCGGAAAATTATCAATGTTTAGCAATTAAGCCCAATAATGTAAAAGCAAAAACAATGATTTTAAAAGTTGTCTAATTTTCATCTCTCTCTGGCTTGTGCGGCTGTAAACTGCTATTTATGCTTATTAATCCCGACCTAACCCTAGATCAAATTAAGGGCCTCTGAATAAGCTTTCCAACAAGGTATCATATGCCTTAATTGGGCTTAAGATGAGTAAGTTAGGCCCATTTAAGTGAAGGAACATCATGGACTGCGCACTGATCGGCGCCAGAGAACTCGGGACCCAATTTAGCCTTGATTTTAGCCTAATTTGATATTTCTTGTGAAACTTGAAATTGTAGGTCTCTTCCTTATCTTTCTGGGGACAGCAAGATCACCCAAATCCGATATCTGTAGCTTTCTTGTAGCAACAAGGTCAGGATGAGTGAAAAACCCGAAAATTAATAATGTTTAGCAATTAAGCCCAATAATGTAAAAGCAAAAACAAAGATTGTAAAAGCTGTCTTATTTCTGTCTCACTCTAGCTTGTTCGGCCGTAAACTACTTCTTATGCTTATTTATCCTGACCTAACCATAGACCAAATTCAGGGCCTCTGAATAAGCTTTCCAACAAGGTATCATATGCCTTAATTGGGCTTAACACAACAAAAAAAGGTCATTTAGCGACCGAAAATAGTGACCGAATTTGTCGGTTGCTGTTTGCGACCGAAATGGCAACCGATTGTAGGATCTAAATCGAACACTGATTAGAGTTGATATTGCGACCGAAATAGCGACCGAAATAGAGCGTAGCAGAGTTATTGACCGCTATTTCGGTCGTAAAATTAAGGAAAATAAAAGTCAAAAAATTATTACTTTTTAGCGACCGAAATGGCGACCGAGTTAAATGCAACGGTTAAAATTTATTTACAGTTGCGACCAATATTAAATCGGTCGCTAAACGGCGCGTAAAAAATTAAAATAGAGTGTGTTAGCGACCGAATTTTAAATCGGCCGCTAAATTTATGAATTCAAATTCAAATTAACCTATTCGGTCGCTAAAACTAAAATCCCTTAATCGCGAGCCCTTCCCCTTTCTTCCCCATTTCTCTCATTTCATCTCTTTTCTTCTCTCTCTTACACGCTCTGTTCCGACTTCTGTGCTCCGGTCACCACCAGGCCACCTCCGGTGAGTGATTCCACCGGCCCCCCCCCCCCCCCCCCCGCTCTCTCCCTCTCTCTTTCTCTCTCTCTCTGATGTCTCTCTATCTCTGTCCCTGTAGCGCACCAAGGGTAAGCTACCTTGTCTTCTCTCCTATTCTCTCATTGTCGAGTTTAAGTCCCTATTCTTGCCTAAATTTGTCATGAATGCAGTGTATATATAGTGTAGAGTGGAGCTCTTTGGTTGAGGAAATATTTGCTCAGGTTAAGATCATAAAATTTGTACTGGTGAGGGGGTCATACTGGATGTTTTTTTCCTCTGGTGCCCTGGGAAGTAGTTCTTTGGATCGTCTTTGTGCAGTGAGTTTTCAAGAGTTGGGTGTGCCTTTGAGTTATAGTTTTGGTGTTTTTTTAATAATTTTCTTATATGGTTTCTGATATATGTTCTATTTGATGTATATTAGTCTTGGCTTTGTTTTGTAAGTCGTGTGGAGTTTCTCCTGCTGGTCCTGGTTTGCTGCTATATGTTGTGTGTGGCTAGCAGATATTTGGTAATTGTGGCCTTGCTGTGTTCACGGGCACTACAACTTGATAGAAAAGCTGATTTTCTAATGTCTTGTCCTTTTTTTTTTGGTGCTTCTCAAATTGAGAATGTTCCAAAAAAAATTTAGAGGGGTGTTAATATACTGAACATTATTTGCTAACTGTAGAGTGGATGGTGAGGAACATCTGTTGGTGTAAGCCCTAGAGGCCAATGTATTTCTTTAGACTTACATTTGTATCTTGTTATTTTATATATATATGATATGAGGCATTCCAGTTTATTGTGTTACTTGTTTAAACATAATAAAGTCCTTAGAATGGAAATTTCAGTTTAATAGAATATCAAGTATATGACTTGATCGTGAGACACTATTGAACAATGAAATCCTATTCTTAAATATCCGTAGTCAAGTATTTTATTAATAAGGACAATGATAATACAATTGAGACTATTATGTGTGCAGACTGATGACCACATCTCACGGGTCATAGATATGAGATATCGAGTTGCCACATAGGTACACATTAAGGTAATGATGTACTGGATTGACCCGCTATGAGAACACTACATGGAGCATTATGTGAGTGTCATAAGTAGTTCTCATAGTGACAATGGTGCATACAATCCTTCGACCTGAAATCACTACGATCCCTACATGAGGAGTCGTGTGCTTTAATATCGTCAAACGTCATCTGTAATAGGATGATTATAAAGACGGTCATTGGGCATACCACGAGCCATGCAGAGGGATGTGAGTGACCTAGATGGAATTTGTCCCTCCTACATGACAGGAGTAATATCTGTGGGCCCCCTGATAGAGTGAGACTGTAAAATGCATGGCCGTGCTGAAATGAGTCAATATGAGATATTGACCTCATTTGTTGTTAAGTCTACTCGGGTATCAGGGAACATGATATTGAACTATACAAGGGTGACACATTCTATGCCTTGTGTTCAATATAGATATATGGACAAAGGGATAATAATGCATATGAATATTTGCCACAGAAAGGTTTCGTCAAATCACTGACTTTCTCACTACTTAGGTAGCAATGATGTATTGCTAGATACCACTCACTGTTTGTAATATTAAATGGGATTTAATGTTACTACTGACGTTTTGGGAACCTATAGGGTCACACACATAAGAGCGGATTAAAAGAAGCATTAAAAGGAGAGTTGGACTTTCCTATTGGGCCTAGCGCATAGTACATGGGCTTAGGTCAAGTGCTGCTCACTAACTCACTTAAGGAGGCGCTACTATAAGTAGAACACTTAAGTTGTTGTGCACACACGGTTGATAACCTAGCCGCAAAAAAGGAGTAAGAGTGAACAGTAAGTCTCGGTTTTGAAGCTAGCACTGTAAGACAAAGACGCTTCAGGTTCGTGGCGTTGGACATTCACGTAGTCCGCTCGTGTGGATACCTCTGGAGACACCGTTCGTGCGGTGTTCGTGATAGACGAATTTCAACCAATAGCCATCGCTTCAAGAGGTAAACTTTTTAATCATGACCATTTGCAAGGATCCTTCGATGGGAATTTTTCCGCTGCGTTTTATTTTGTTTTATACGCAAATTCCCAACAACATCATGGACTGCGCACTGATTCGTTGCAGAGAACTCGGGACCCAATTTAGCCTTCATTTTGGCCTAATTTGACAATTATTGTGAAACCTGAAATCATAGGTCTCTTCCTTATCTTTCTAGGGACAGCAAGATCACCAAAATCCGATATCTGTAGCTCTAGTTATGCTCTGTGCATGGCAATAAGGTCAGGATGAGTGAAAAATCCAAAAATTAACAATGTTTAGCAATTAAGCCCAATAATGTAAAATCAAAAACAATGATTGTAAAAGTTGTCTAATTTCCGTCTCTCTCTGGCTTGTACGGCTGTAAACTGCTATTTATGCTTATTAATCCCGACCTAACCGTAGACCAAATTAAGGGCCTCTGAATAAGCTTTCCCACAAAGTATCATATTCAGTAATTGGGCTTAAGATGAGTAAGTTAGCCCAATTTAAGTGAAGGAACATCATGGACAACACACTGATCCGCGCCAAAGAACTCGGGACCCAATTTAGCCATGATTTTGGCCTTATTTGACAATTATTGTGACACCTAAAATTGTAGGTTTCATCCTTATCTTTCTATGGACAGCAAGATCACTAAAATCCGATATCCGTAGCTCTAATTGTGCTCTGCGCAAGGCAACAAGGTTAGGAAGAGTGATAAATCGGAAAATTAAAAATGTTTAACAATTAAACCCAATATTGTAAAAGTAAAAACAATGACTGTAAAAGTTGTCTAATTTCCGTCTCTCTCTGGCTTGTACGACTGTAAAATTCTATTTATGGTTATTAATCCTGACCTAACCGTAGACCAAATTAAGGACCTCTGAATAAGCTTTCCCACAAGGTATCATATTCAGTAATTGGGCTTAAGATGAGTAAGTTAGGCCAATTTAAGTGAAGGAACATCATGGACTACGCACTGATCCGTGCCAGAGAACTCGGGACCCAATTTAGCCTAGATTTTGGCCTAATTTGACAATTCTTGTAAAACATGAAATTGTAGGTCTCTTCCTTATCTTTCTAGGGACAGTAAGATCACCAAAATCCAATATTTGTTGCTCTAGTTATGCCCTGCGCAAGGTAACAAGGTCAGGATGAGTGAAAAATCCGAAAATTAACAATGTTTAGCAATTAAGACCAATAATGTAAAAGCAAAAACAATGATTGTAAAAGTCGTCTAATTTTCGTCTCTCTCTGGCTTGTGCGGCTGTAAACTGCTATTTATGCTTATTATACTTGACCTAACCCTAGACCAAATTAAGGGCCTCTGAATAAGCTTTCCAACAAGTATCATATGCCTTAATTGGTCTTAAGATGAGTAAGTTAGGCAATTTAAGTGAAGGAACATCATGGACTGCGCACTAAACCGCGCCAGAGAACTCGGGACCCAATTTAGCATTGATTTTGGCATAATTTGACAATTCTTGTGAGACCTGAAATTGTAGGTTTCTTCCTTATCTTTCTAGGGACAGCAAGATCACTAAAATCCGATATCTATAGCTCTAGTTATGCTCTGCGCTAGGTAACAAGGTCAGGATGAGTGAAAAATCCGAAATTTAACAATGTTTAGCAATTAAGCCCAATTGAGGCCAATAATGTAAAAACAAAAATAACGATTGTAAAAGTTGTCTAATTTTCGTCTCTCTCTGGCTTGTGCTGCTGTAAACTGCTATCTATGCTTATTAATCCTGAACTAACCATAGGCCAAATTAACGGCCTTTGAATAAGCTTTCCAACAAGGTATCATAGGCCTTAATTGGGCTTAAGATGAGTAAGTTAGGCCCATTTAAGTGAAGGAACATCATGGACTGCGCACTGATCCACGCCAGAGAACTCGGGACCCAATTTAGCCTTTATTTTGGCCTAATTTGACTATTGTTGTGAAACTTGAAATTGTAGGTCTCTTCCTTATCTTTCTAGGGACAGCAAGATCTCCAAAATCCGATATCTGTAGCTCTAGTTATGCTCTGCTCAAGGTAACAAGGTCAGGATGAAAGAAAAATCTGAAAATTAACAAAGTTTAGCAGTTAATCCCAATTATGCCCAATATTGTAAAAGCAAAAACAATGATTGTAAAAGTTGTCTAATTTTGTCTCACTCTGGCTTGTGAGACTATAATCTGCTATTTATGCTTATTAATCCTGACCTAACCCTAGACCAAATTAAGGACCTCTGAATAAGCTTTCCAACAAGGTATCATATTCCTTAAATGTGCTTAAGATGATTAAGTTAGGCCAATTTAAGTGAAGGAAGATTATGGACTGCGCACTAATCTGTGCCAGAGAACTCGGGACCCAATTTAGGCTTGATTTTGGCGTAATTTGACAATTCTTGTAAAATGTGAAATTGTAGGTCTCTTCCTTATCTTTCTAGAGACAGTAAGATCTCCAAAATCCGATATTTGTAGCTCTAGTTATGCCCTGCTCAAGGTAACAAGGTCAGGATGAGTGAAAAGTCCGAAAACTAACAATGTTTAGCAATTAAGCCCAATAATGTAAATGCAAAAACACTGATTATAAAAGTTGTCTAATTTTCACCTCTCTCTGGCTTGTGCGGCTCTAAACTGCTATTTATGCTTATTAATCCTGACCTAACCGTAGACCAAATTAAGGGCCTCTGAATAAGCTTTCCAATAAGGTATCATATGCCTTAATTGGGCTTAAGATGAGTAAGTTAGGCTCATTTAAGTGAAGGAATATCTTGGACTGCGCACTGATCCGTGCCAGAGAACTCGGGACCCAATTTAGCCTTGATTTTGGCCTAATTTGACAATTCTTTTGACACCTGAAATGTTAGGTCTCTTCCTTATCTTTCTAGGGACATCAATATCACCAAAATCTGATATCTGTAGCTCTAGTTATGCTCTGCGCTAGGTAACAAATGAGTGAAAAATACGAAAATTAACAATGTTTAGCAATTAAGCCCAATTAAGGCCAATAATGTAAAAGCAAAAACAACGATTTTAAAAGTTGTCCAATTTCCTTCTCTCTCTGGCTTGTGCGGCTGTAAACTGCTATTTATGCTTATTAATCCTAACCTAACCCTAGACCAAATTAACGGCCTCTGAATAAGCTTTCCAACAAGGTATCTTATGCCTTAATTGGGCTTAAGATGAGTAAGTTAGGCCCATTAAAGTGAAGGAACAACATGGACTGCGCACTGATCCGTGCCAGAGAACTCGGGACCCAATTTAGCCTTCTTTTTGGCATAATTTGACAATTCTTGGGTAGCCAGAAATTGTAGGTCTCTTCCTTGTCTTTCTAAGGACAGCAAGATCACCAAAATCCAATATCTGTAGCTCTAGTTATTCTCTGCGCAAGGCAACAAGGTCAGGATGAGTGAAAAATCGGAAAAATAACAAAGTCTAGCAATTAAGCCCAATATTGTAAAAGCAAAAACAATGATTGTAAAAGTTTTCTAATTTTTGTCTCACAATGGCTTGTGCGACCGTAAACTGCTATTTATGCTTATTAATCCTGACCTAACCCTAGACTAAATTAAGGGCCTCTGAATAAGCTTCCCAACAAGGTATCATATTCATTAATCGGGCTTAAGATGAGTAAGTTAGGCCAATTTAAGTGAAGGAACATCATGGACTGCGCACAGATCCGCGCCAGAGAACTCGGGACCCAATTTAGCCTTGATTTTTGCTTAATTTGACAATTCTTGTGAACCATGAAATTATAGGTCTCTTCCTTATCTTTCTAGGGACAACAAGATCTCCAAAATCCGATATCTGTAGCTCTAGTTATGCTTTGCGCAAGGCAACAAGGTCAGGATGAGTGAAAAAACCCAAAATTAACAATGTTTTACAATTAAGCCCAATTTAGCCCAATAATGTAAAAGCAAAAACAATGATTGTAAAAGTTGTCTAATTTCCGTCTCTCTCTAGATTGTACTGCTTTAAACTGCTCTTTATGATTTTTAATCCCGACCTCACCGTAGACCAAATTAAGGGACTCTGAATAAACTTTCCAACCTATCATATGCCTTAATTGGGCTTAAGATGAGTAAGTTAGGCCCATTTAAGTGAAGGAACATCATGGACAATGCACTGATCCGCGCCAGAGAACTCGGGACCCAATTTAGCCTTGATTTTGGCCTAATTTGACAATTATTGTGGCACCTGAAATTGTAGGTTTCTTCCTTATCTTTCTAGGGACAGCAAGATCACTAAAATCCGATATCTGTAGCTCTAGTTGTGCTCTGCGCAAGGCAACAAGGTTAGGATGAGTGAAAAATCCGAAAATTAACAATGTTTAACAATTAAGCCCAATATTATAAAAGCAAAAACAATGACTGTAAAAGTTGTCTAATTTCCGTCTCTCTCTGGCTTGTACGGCTGTAAAATTCTATTTATGGTTATTAATCCCGACCTATCCATAGACCAAATTAAGGTCCTCTGAATAAGCTTTCCCATAAGGTATCATATTTAGTAATTGGGCTTAAGATGAGTAAGTTAGGCCAATTTAAGTGAAGGAACATCATGGACTGCGCACTGATCCGTGCCAGAGAACTCGGGACCTAATTTAGCCTTGATTTTGTCCTAATTTGACAATTCGTGTAAAACGTGAAATTGTAGGTCTCTTCCTTATCTTTCTAGGGATAACAAGATCACCAAAAATCCGATATCTGTAGCTCTAGTCAAGCTCTGCGCAAGGAAACAAGGTCACGATGCGTGAAAAATCCGAAAATTAACCATGTTTTGCAATTAAGCCCAATTATGTAAAAGCAAAAACAATGATTGTAAAAGTTGTCTAATTTCCGTCTCTCTCTGGCTTGTGCGGCTGTAAACTGCTATATATGCTTATTAATCCTGACCAAACCCTAGACCAAATTAAGGGCCTCTGAAAAAGCTTTCCAACAAGGTATCATATGCCTTAATTGGGCTTAAGATGAGTAAGTTAGGCCCATTTAAGTGAAGGACCATCAAGGACTGCGCACTGATCCGCGCCAGAGAACTCGGGACCCAATTTAGCCTTGATTTTGTTCTAATTTCACAATTCTTGTGACACCTGAAATTGTAGGTCTCTTCCTTATCTTTCTAGGGACAGTAAGATCACCAAAATTTGATATATGTAGCTCTAGTTATGCTCTGCGCAAGGCAACAAGGTCAGGATGAATGAAAAATCCAAAAATTAACAATGTTTAGCAATTAAGCCCAATAATGTAAAAGAAAAAACAAGGATTGTAAAAGTTGTCTAATTTTCGTCTCTCTCTGGCTTGTGCGTCTGTAAACTACTATTTATGCTTATTAATCCTGACCTAACCCCAGACCAAATTAAGGGCCTCTGAATAAGCTTTCCAAAAAGGTATCATATGCCTTAATTGGGCTTAAGATGAGTAAGTTAGGCCCATTTAAGTGAAGGAACATCATGGACTGCGCACTGATCCGCGCCAGAACTCTGGATCCAATTTAGCCTTGATTTTGGCCTAATTTGACAATTCTTGTGAAACCTGAAGTGGTCCTTCCTTAGTACCTCCCAATGGCCTTATCGTCAGTCTCTAGTCAGTAAGCTCTAGTCAAGCTCTGCGCAAAGCAACAAGATCAGGATGAGTGAAAAATCCGAAAATTAACAATGGTTAGCAATTAAACCCAATAATGTAAAAGAAAAAACAATGATTGTAAAAGTTGTCTAATTTCCGTCTCTCTCTGGCTTGTGTGGCTGTAAACTGCTATTTATGCTTATTAATCCTGACCTAACCCTAGACCAAATTAAGGGCCTCTGGATAAGCTTTCCCACAAGGTATCATATGCCTTAATTGGGCTTAAGATGAGTAAGTTAGGCCCATTTAAGTGAAGGAACATCATGGACTGCGCACTAATCCGTGCCAGAGAACTCGGGATCCAATTTAGCCTTGATTTTGTCCTAATTTGACAATTCTTGTGAAACCTGAAATTGTAGGTCTCTTCCTTATCTTTCTAGGAACAACAAGATCACCAAAAATCCGATATCTGTAGCTCTAGTCAAGCTCTGCACGAGGAAACAAAGTCACGATGAATGAAAAATCCGAAAATTAACAATGTTTAACAATTAAGCCTAATAATTTCAAAGAAAAAACAAGGATTATAAAAGTTGTCTAATTTCCTTCTCTCCCTGGCTTGTGCGGCTGTAAACTTCTATTTATGCTTATTAATCCAGAACTAACCCTTGACCAAATTAAAGGCCTCTAAATAAGCTTTCCAAAAAGTTATCATATACCTTAATTGGGCTTAAGATGTGTAAGTTAGGCCCATTTAGGTGAAGGAACATTATGGACTGTGCACTGATCCGCGCCAGAGAACTCGGGATCCAATTCAGCCTTGATTTTGGCCTAATTTGACAATTCTTGTGAAACCTGAAATTGTAGGTCTCTTCCTTATCTTTCTAGGTACAACAAGATCACCAAAATCCGACATCTGTAGCTCTAGTCAAGCTATGCGCAAAGAACCAAAATCAGGATGAGTGAAAAATCCGAAAATTAACAATGTTTAGCAATTAAGCCCAATAATGTAAAAGCAAAAACAATGATTGTAAAAATTGTCTAATTTCCGTCTCTCTCTGGCTTGTGCGGCTGTAAACTGCTATTTATGCTTATTAATCCTGACCAAACCCTAGACCAAATTATGGGCCTCTGAATAAGCTCTCCAACAAGGTATCATCTGCCTTAATTGGGCTTAGGATGAGTAAGTTAGTCCCATTTAAGTAAAGGAACATCATGGACTGCGCACTGATCCGCACAAGAGAACTCGAGACCCAATTTAGGCTTGATTTTGGTATAATTTGACAATTCTTGTGAAAACTGAAATTGTAGGTCTCTTCCTTATTTTTCTAGGGACAACAAGATCACCAAAATCCAATACCTGTAGCTCTAGTCAAGCTCTGCATATGGCAACAAGGTCAGGATGAGTGAAAAATCCGAAAGTTAACAATGTTTAGCAATTAAGGCCAATAATGTAAAAGCAAAAACGATGATTGTAAAAGTTGTCTAATTTCCGTCTCTCTCTGGCTTGTGCGGCTGTAAACTGCTACTTATTCTTATTAATCCTGACCTTACCCTAAACAAAATTAAGGGCCTCTAAATAAGCTTTTCAACAAGGTATGGTATGCCTTAATTGGGCCTAAGATGAGTAAGTTAGGCACATTTAAGTGAAGGAACATCATGAACGGCGTACTGATCCGTGCCAGAGAACTCGGGACCCAATTTAGCCTTGATTTTGGCCTAATTTGACAATTCTTGTTAAAAATGAAACGGTAGGTCTCTTCCTTATCTTTCAAGGGACAACAAGATCACCAAAATCCGATATCTGTAGCTCTAGTCAAGCTCTGTGTAAGGCAACAAGGTCAGGTTGAGTGAAAAATCCGAAAATTAACAATGTTTAGCAATTAAGCCCAATAATGTAAAAGCAAAAACAATGATTGTAAAAGTTGTCTAATTTCTGTCTCTCTCTAGCTTTTACGGCTGTAAACTGCTATTTATGCTTATTAATCCTGACGTAACCCTAGACCAAATTAAGGGCCTCTGAATAAGCTTTTCAACAAGCAATCATATGCCTTAATTGCGCTTAAGATGAGTAAGTTAGGCCCATTTAAGTGAAGGAACATCATGAACTGCGAACTAATTCGCGCCAGAGAACTCGGGACCCAATTTAGCCTTGATTTTGGCCTAATTTGACAATTCTTGTGATGCTTGAAATTGTAGGTCTCTTCCTTATCATTCTAGGGACAACAAGATCACCAAAATACGATATCTGTAGCTCTAGTCAAGCTCTGCGCAAGGCAACAAGGTCAGGATGAGTGAAAAATCCAAAAATTAACAATGTTTAGCAATTAAGCCCAATAATGTAAAAGCAAAAACAATGATTGTAAAGATTGTCTAATTTCCGTCTCTCTCTGGCTTGTACGGCTGTAGACTGCTATTTATGCTTATTAATCCAGACCAAACCCTAGACCAAATTAAGGGCCTCTGAATAAGTTTTCCAACAAGGTATCATATGCCTTAATTGGGCCTAAGATGAGTAAGTTACGCCCATTTAAGTGAAGGAACATCATGAACTGCGCACTGATCCGCGCCAGAGAACAAGGCACCCAATTTAGGCTTGAATTTGGCCTAATTTGACAACTCTTGTGAAAACTGAAACTGTAGGTCTCTTCCTTATCTTTCAAGGGACAGCAAGATCACCAAAATCCGATATCTGTAGCTCAAGTCAAGCTCTGCGAAAGGCAACAAGATCAGGATGAGTGAAAAATCCGAAAATTAACAATATTTAGCAAATAAGTCCAAAAATGTAAAAGCAAAAACAATGATTGTAAAAGTTGTCTAATTTCCGTCTCTCTATGGTTTGTGCGGCTATAAACTGCTATTTATGCTTATTAATCATGACCTAACCGTAGACAAAATGAAGGGCCTCTGAATAACCTTTCCAACAAGGTATTATATGCCTTAATTGGACATAAGATGAGCATCATGGATTGCGCATTGATCCACGCAAGAGAACTCGGGACCCAATTTAGCCTTTATTTGGGCCTAATTTGACAATTCTTGTGAAACCTGAAATTGTACGTCTCTTCCTTATCTTTCTAGGGACAACAAGATCACCAAAATCCAATACCTGTAGCTCTAGTCCGGCTCTGCGCAAGGCAACACGGTCAGGACGAGTGAAAAATCCAAAAATTAACAATGTTTAGCAATTAAGCCCAATAATGTAAAAGCAAAAACAATGATTGTAAAAGTTGTCTAATTTCCGTCTCTCTCTGGCATAGCGGCTGTAAATTGCTATTTATGCTTATTAATCCTGACCTAACCCTAGACCAAATTAAGGGCCTCTGAATAAGCTTTCCAACAAGGTATCATATGCCTTAATTGGGCTTACGATGAGTAAGTTAGGCCCATTTAATTGAAGGAACATCATTGATTGCGCACTGATCCGATCCAGAGAACTCGGGACCCAATTTAGGCTTGATTTTGGCCTAATTAGAAAATTCTTGTGAAACCTGAAATTGTAGGTCTCTTCCTTATCTTTTTGGGGACGACAAGATCACCAAAATCCAATCCATGTAGCTCTAGTCAAGCTCTGCGCAAGGCCACAAAGTCAGGACGAGTAAAAAATTCAAAAATTAACAATGTTTAGCAATTAAGCCCAATAATGTAAAAGTAAAAACAATGATTGTAAAGGTTATCTAATTTTTGCCTCTCTCTGGCTTGTGCCGCTGTAAACTACTAACTGTGTATATTAATCGTGACCTAACCCAAGACAAAATGAAGGGCCTCTGAATAAGCTTTCCACCAAGGTATTATATGCCTTAATTGGACTTAAGATGAGTAAGTTAGGCCCATTTAAGTGAAGGAACATCATGGACTATGCACTGATCCCCGCCAGAGAACTCGGGACCCAATTTAGCCTTTATTTTGGCCTAATTTGACAATTCTTGTGAAACCTGAAATTGTAGGTATCTTCCTTATCTTTCTAGGGACAGCAAGATTACCAAATTCCGATATGTGTAGCTCTAGTTATGCTCTGCGCAACGCAACAAGGTCAGGATGTACGAAAAATCCGAAAATTAGCAATGTTTAGCAATTAAGCCCAATTAAGCCCAATAATGTAAATCAAACACAATGATTGTAAAAGTTGTCTAATTTACGTCTCTCTCTGGCTTGGCTGCTGTAAACGGCTATTTATGCTTATTAATCCTGACCTAACCCTTGACCAAATTAAGGCCTCTGAATAAGCTTTCCAACAAGGTATCATATGCCTTAATTGGGCTTAAGATGAGTAAGTTTGTCCCATTTAAGTGAAGGAACATCATGGATTGCGCACTAATCCGCACCAGAGAACTCGGGACCCAATTTAGGCTTGATTTTGGCCTAATTTGACAATTCTTGTGACACCTGAAATTGTAGGTCTCTTCCTTATCTTTCTAGGGACAACAAGATCACTAAAATCCAATACCTGTAGCTCTAGTCAAGCTCTGCGTAAGGCAACAAGGCCAGGATGAGTGAAAAATCTGAAAATTAACAATGTTTAGCAATTAAGGCCAATAATGTAAAAGCAAAAACAATGATTGTAAAAGTTGTCTAATTTCTGTCTCTCTCTGGCTTTTACGGCTGTAAACTGCTATTTATGCTTATTAATCCTGACCTAACCCTAGACCAAATTAAGGGTCTCGGAATAAACTTTTCTACAAGCTATGATATGCCTTAATTGTGCTTAAGATGAGTAAGTTAGGCCCATTTAAGTGAAGGAACATCATGGACTGCGCACTGATCCGTGCCAGCGAACATGGCACCCAATTTAGCCTTGATTTTGGCCTAATTTGACAATTCTTGTGAAAACTGAAATTGTAGTTCTCTTCCTTATCTTTCAAGGGACAACAAGATTACAAAAATCCGATATATGTAGCTCTAGTTATGCTCTGCGCAAGGCAACAAGGTCAGGATGAGTGAAAAATCCGAAAATTAACAAAGTTTAGCAATTAAGTCCAATAATGTAAAAGATAAAACAATGATTATAAAAGTTGTCTATTTTTCGTCTCTCTCTGGCTTGTGCGGCTGTAAACTACTATTTATGCTTATTAATCCTGACCTATCCCTAAACCAAATTAAGGGCCTCCGAATAAGCTTTCCAACAAGGTATCATATGCCTTAATTGGGCTTAAGATGAGTAAGTTATGCCCATTTAAGTGAAGGAACATCATGGACTGCGCACTAATCCGCACCAGAGAACTCGGGATCCAATTTAGCCTAGATTTTGGCCTAATTTGACAATTCTTGTGAAACCTGAAATTGTAGGTCTCTTCCTTATCTTTCTAGGGACAACAAGATCACCAAAATCCGATATCTGTAGCTCTAGTCAAGCTCTGCGCAAGGCAACAAGGTCAGGATGAGTGAAAATTTCGAAAATTAACAATGTTCAGAAATTAAGCCCAGTAATGTAAAAGCAAAAACAATGATTGTAAAAGTTGTCTAATTTTCGTCTCTCTCTGGTTTTTGCGGCTGTAACACTAGTGGAAGATATACATTAGACGGTAAAGGTTTACGTCAGTTAACCAAAAGCTAGACGTTAAAAAGGAGGAGGTGGCAGTTTTGTAAATATCAGAATTCATTAATTCAATTTTAACGTTAGTTGTTTTAATGTCTGACGTTAAAAGTGAAGTGACTCACTTTTAACGTCAGTTCAATAAAAAACTGACGTTAACAGTGAACATTGTAACGTCAGTTCTATAAAGAACTGACGTTAAAAGTAAGTCACTTCAGTTTTAACGTCAGTCCTTACATCAACAGACGTTAAATGTTATTTTAATAATTTTTTTTATCTAGTATACGATCCCTTCCGCATTGCCTTCCTCAAAGTTTCAGTTTCACATGAATTGCTTCGATGTTTTGTGTTTCTGTTTTGAAAACTATAAGTTGAATCAATAACCCAAACCGGATCTCATTCATGAAGTGTAATACAGACTGATACAGAAGATTGAAAGGGTTTAAAATCCTATAAAAAGTTACATTGAAAGGGTTTAAAATCCTATAAAAAGTTACATTGAAAGGGTTTTAAATCCTAAACATTAAAGCTACATCCCATCAGAGAGTTTTATGAAATATGCCAAAGGGAAAACTATACTCTGAAGACCTCAGAAAACTGGGGGGCATGAGAGAGCTCAAGAGAGAGGAAAAAACAGGTGCACTAGATCTGTTTCAAGCAAAGGCAGTGGTTCCAGAGACTTCCAAGACGGTCACTTGCTGCCAAAGCTGTGGTTTTGGAACTGTGACCCCCGAGCACCTGATTAGCCCTCCAGCAGCTGATTCTCCGGAAGGTGATAAGGTGAGCAACTCACATAATGTAGTTTACTCAAACTTATCACCCATGTAATGTAATTTACTCAAACTCAGAAGTTGTTTGACCATTAAGACAAAGACCTTTGAGTCTAGGATTTTCAAGAAAGAGTGATGAAGTTAATCTCCACGGCAGAGCCATATTGTGAAGCAGAAAATTAAAAGGATGGAAGGAAGCTATTTATAGGAGCAGGGGATGAAGTTACTAAGCTATTCTGATTTTCTTGAAAACTTACCTATAAACTTAATGCTCATTAAAAGGATTGAGTTACAAGGTGCATGGGTAAGTAGCACAGTACAGTCAAAGGAATGAATGTTTTTGCAGATATCTATACACTTTTAACGTCAGTTTTTTAAAAAAACTGATGTTAAAAGTGTTTTTAAAATAAAAAATATTTATTGTTAACGTCAGTTTTTTATACAACTGACGTTAAACGTTTGATTTTTACTTCAGTTAAATAAATAGCTGACGTAAATAATCCTATATATTATAAACGTACAGAATGAATATTGGAAATAATGTAATTAATATACGGGAACTTGGCAGTCATAAATTAAGTTGACGTTAAAAATGAGGTGGTGGCAGTTTGTAAATATTAAATCACTATTTGCGTCAATTCTATAAATAACTGACGTAAATAATTATGAAACTCATTTCATTGGTTGTCATGTCCCTGTTGTCCCTCTTAATGCAGGTCACTCCATATAGTACTGCAGTTCATTTCTAAACCTTTTTTTATACAAGTTTATTTTTAATTTTTATTAATTAGCTTGAATTAGTAAACAAATTCTTGTGCAAATTAAAATAAATAAACACTTAACATAAAACAAGTTATATGTATAATCAAATCGTATGTCATTGAAGCGATTCATAAGTTAAAATTACATGATTAAAAGATAAAAAATTTCTGCAACATAGCCCTAAAATATAAAAAAGTTTCTGCATCAACATCATTTTCTTCTCAGTCCTGTCAACAGAAACTCCAATGGATGCATCATCACCTCCCTCACTTGAATTCCATGATGCAAAGTAAATCCTCAGTCACTAGCAGCGAAAGCAAAGTGAAACGGATCTTTGCATCTTTCTTCTTCCGTGGAATTCCTTGATGCATCATCTTGAATCCACAATCACTTGCTTCCAAAGCAAAGTGAAAGGGATGACGGGGATGAAATAAAGTGAGAGAATCACATTACGTGATTCACCCAACCTTAATATCCATGTAATGTGATTTACTCAAACTCAGAAGTTGTTTGACCATTAAGACAAAGACCTTTGAGTCTAGGAATAGGAAGAAAGAGTGATGAAGTTAATCTCCACGGCAGAGCCATATTGTGAAGCAGAAAATTAATTAATAGGATGGAAGGAAGCTATTTATAGGAGCAGTGGATGAAGTTACCAAGCTATTCTGATTTTAGTGAAAACTTATCTATAAACTTAATGCTCGTTAAGAGGATTAGGTACAAGGTGAATGGGTAAGTAGCACAGTAGTCAAAGGAATGAATGTTTTTGCAGAAACTAATAAACTTTTAACGTCCGTTGTGTAATACAACTGACGTAAGAAGTTGTGAGTGTTTTTAACGTCAGTTTCTTAATAAAACTGACGTTAAATATATGACCTTTAATGTCAGTTTTTACTAACAACTGACGTAATAAGTGTGAGAGTTTTTAACGTCAGTTTCTTAAGACAACTGACGTTAAATATATGATCTTTAACGTCAGGTTTTACTAAAAATTGACGTAAAATGTTGTTTTATTTTAATTATAACGTTTACCCCCGCGCGCCTTCTCCACTTCTCTGTACGTACGTGTCTTTTCTCTTTTCATCACGCTCAACCCTCACTCTCAACCCTCACTCTCTCTCTCACTCTGCCCTAACCGCGAGCTCATCTCCACCGCAACCACCGCGAGGGCTTCTTCGCCACCACCGTGAGGTACACTCTTAACCCCTAACTCTGTCTTTCCCGCTCATTCTTTGCAATAACTTGACATTTCTCTTTCCCCTTCCCGCGCACTAACTCTCCTTGTCCCTCTGCTCTCATTAACCACATCAAACGTTGGCCACCACTCGAGCTTCCCCCCCCCCACCACCACGCGAGCGCCTATTTCTGGTGAGTCTTTAATTAGGGCACATTTTTTTATTTTTGGTTTTGAGTGCACGCATGTTGCTCTACTGGTTGAAACTGTAGTCTCAGTAGTTGAAACTTGAAACTGTGAGTTTGAGTTGTTTGGAATGTCTCTATTTTTGGTTTTGAGTGTATGTTGAAACTGTAGTCTCAGTAGTTGTAACTTTAAACCGTGAGTTTGAGTTGTTTGGAATGTCTCTATTTTTGGTTTTGAGTGCATGTTGCTCTGCTGGTTGATCTGTCACGGCCGTGATGCTCATCACGGCTAGGCCGTGATCAGTTCTGCCTATGAGGGTCTGGTTCAGTTGGCACGTTACGGCCGTGACCAGTGCTTGGCAATCTTCAAAAACTATAGTTTTCAATCTCCCGTATTGTCCTTATATTGGATATATAGATGTTTTGTATATCTACAGGACCTATCTAGTTATTTTTATTTATACTTCTGTATTTATTTTGAGTTATAACCTATGTTAATACATATATATTGTTTCTGAACAGGCATACATATGGATCAGTCGGATAGCCCACATGCACGGGAGGACACTGTGGGGGTTTCGCAGGACCCGATCACGCCTACGCCTGATTCTAGTGTAAGTTTACATGTTATATACTGTATGTAGTCCTTCTTTTTAATGTAAGTTTATAATGTTACAACCCTCTATTTTATCATTTTTTTGTCCATACAGACATCACAGGCTCATAGGAAACAGGGTAGAGGAGCCACCTCGTTGAAGAAACTAGAGAAGGACAGGCGGAAGCGGACGAAGCTTGAGGTGTCCTTCGATGCTAATCTAAATGCCCAGGGACCCCGTGCTAAAGAATTTAATAAGTGGGTGTTTCTACAAGCGAAGCAGCACGTAAGCATCAACTACAACCACTGGAATGACGTTCCACAGAACGTTAAGGATCAGATTTGGGAGGCTATCACGGTATTTTACCTTTACATTCGTTTGATTTACATTATTAGATAATTATTCGAGTTATAGTCCATCCAGTTGTTATATATGTATCTAATGTGTAGGTAGCTTGGACTGTGCCAAATGACGAGGATCATCGTCATAAATGTATGAAAATGACATCAAAGCGTTGGAATGGGTTCAAGCATGATCTTACCAGGTACTATGTATCTGGGAAGAAGCGGCTTGATAAAATGTTCTCGGATTATCCCTGGATTGATCAGGATACTTGGGATATGTTTGCCAGGAGTCGACAGGATGGAGAATTTCAGGTTGGTTGATTAAGTTAATTTTGTATGCTTATTATAGATCATTTAACTGTATTTAATTATGTGTTTTTGTTTGAATAGGCTAAGGCAGATAAGGGTCGGCAGAATCAGGCGAAGAACGTCCACCGCCACACCATGTATCAAGGTGGGTACCAGACTCAGATCGAGCAGATGATGGCGGATAGGCTTAGAGCGAAGCAGGAAGAGCACTCTGCTAGGATTGAAAGAGGAGAGGTGCCTGAGGGCACACCATCAAGTCCTCCGTCGGTCATCGACCGTGAGGATGTCTGGTTAGCCGGCCGCATGACAAAGACGGGATCTTTTAAAGTTGATGCCACTCGCGAAGTGGCAGATAAGATTGTAAGTAAATAATTAACTTGATTTCAATTGATATTTGTATAGATATTTGCAACACTTTTCACTTGCACGTTTTTTCATTTTTTTTCATTGTAGATGGATCTTAAAGCAAAATCCTCCCAGGGCGCATTCGTCCCTTCTGGACGGCATGACGTCTTGATGACTGCTCTAGGCAAGAAAGACCATCATGGTCGGGTTCTCGGTGTTCCTGGGAACGTGTCACCATCAAACAATATTATGGCAAGTCTGCTTCACGAAAGCGGGTGGTCAATGAAGCATCAATTTTGGCTGACATTACTCAGCACCTCATGTCCAACCCAGATATTACAACACATCTGATGCAAGGCTTAATATCCAACTCAGAATTCAAGCAGGCGCTTGCCAGAGAGATTTCCTCCGTCGGTACATCCCAGGACACCGCAGGGCTTGCCAACCCTTCACATGCGAGCACAAAAGAGAGTTTTAGTAGGGCACATGTGGAGGACGATGAGTTGGCAGCTAGGGAGCGGGAGTTGGAAGTCCAGCGCCATGAGCATGAGTTGGAAATGAAAAGGCGTGAGCTTGAGTTGGACTCCAAACGACGTGAGCTCGAAATGTTAGCAAAGGTATTTATTCATTATTAATGTCCAAATTAGTCAAATAATTACTTGTGTTTTTTTTAATTATCAAAAACTTATCTATTTTATTTTTCCTAAACTGAAGGCCAAGTCGACGTCGGTGTCGCTGTCACCTATCACTTGTTTGTTCTCACTTGGTGAGGATTATGCGTTTGAGATTTTTGAATGTCCATTGGATCACGATGGATGGGTGGCACGCCCAGATCAACAGAGGATATTTTCCTTCTGTGGTGACGATCTCGGGAATGCCTGCAAAAATAACGTCTGGATGAACAGCAATGTCATCAGTCTCTGGTGCACGTAAGTTAATTTTAATTTTATAACTTATTTATTTTTGGTATTTTTCCATTTAATAATTTATTTTAATTTCAATATATATATTATTTAATTAACATCCACACCTTTTCATATCTTAGGTATCTCCATCGTCTTTAGCTTGATAAGGGCGTTGCATCAGTTTAGGGTTTCTTAGATCCGTCAATCCTTCTGCCCGATTTCTTTGCTGGCGATGCATTGAGTAAATACTTAAGGAACTTGTTGGGAGACAATCCGAAAGAATTATATCTGGCTCCCTACTGTATGGAACGCCATTGGCAGTTGTTCGTACTTCACCCGTCTAGGCATACTGTCATATTCTTCTGCTCTCTCCACCAAGATCCGCCACCGAAGGTGGTGGAAGCTGTAAATATGTAAGTAACTAATCTTAAATTTAATTTAAGTTTTAATATCAGTTGTTTTTAGTTTATTACACACATGATATATGAGTTTGTTAATTGATCGACATGATTATTTGTTTATGATAGACATTTGAAGGCGAGTAGCATAAGTTGTGCCAACCGGAGAAGTAGGACTTCTAAGGCTAAAGCAAATCCTGTATGGAACATCCTCAAGGTTTGGTAGTTTATTTATCAAATAATTAATATTATAATTACTAATTTATATGTATATTCAACCGACGTTGAAATTAATTTTGTTGGTAGTCTCGATTTCAAATTGACGGGTGGTCGTGCGGCTATTATGTGATGCTTCATATGCTGAACATAGTCTCCGCATCTATTACGGATGGATGGAAGAAGGTAATATTTAAACAACTTGTTAAATTATATATTATAGTTTTGAAGATGACTTGCATTGATGTTATTGTTATTATATGAACGTGTCTAGGCATTTATCGACCAATCGCCTATTGAAGAAGATGAGTTAAGAGACTTGAGGATGCGCTTCGCTGAATTCTTCTTCAAGTATGCGGCTGAAAAAGGAATTGACAACATACCTCCGCACTACTTAGATGAATAGTTTTTTTGTTAGACTTTAGAAACTAATTAATAACATGTAAATATATATCCTTAGATAGTTTTGTTTTTTAGACATTGGAACTAAAATTTATTTATATATATACATGGGTTTTGGTTTCAAGTCCCCCCATTGTTCAATTTTCCTTTGCAATTCTGTAATGTGTGTGACATTCTGTGTTACTGGGAATGAATGCAGGGATAGCTGAGGGGAGTGATATTTTAAAACTGAATTTAAAAAAAAAACTTATTAACGTCAGTTGTATCAAACAACTGACGTTAATAATATTTTATAAAATATACAGTACACTATTAACGTAGTTGTTTATTACAACTGACGTTAAAATTAAACCTTTAACGTCAGTTCTTTATAACAACTGACGTTAGTTTTAACAAAATCAACGTCAGTTGTCTTAAAGAACTCGGGACCCAATTTAGCCTTGATTTTGGCCTAATTTGACAATTCTTGTGAAACCTGAAATTGTAGGTCTCTTCCTTATTTTTCTAGGGAGAACAAGATCACCAAAATCCGATACTTGTAGCTCTAGTTAAGCTCTGCGCAAGGCAACAAGGTCAGGATGAGTGAAAAATCCGAAAATTAACAATGTTTAGAAAATAAAGCCTAGTAATGTAAAAGCAAAAACAATGATTGTAAAAGTTGTCTAATTTTCGTCTCTCTCTGGCTTGGCAGCTGTAAACTGCTATTTATGCTTATTAATTCTGACCTAACCCTAGACCAAATTAAGGGCCTCTGAAAAAGCTTTCCAACAAGGTATCATATGCCTTAATTGGGCTTAAGATGAGTAAGTTAGACCCATTTAAGTGAAGGAACATCATGGACTGCGCACTAATCCGCACCAGAGAACTCGGGACCCAATTTAGCCTTGATTTTGGCCTAATTTGACAATTCTTGTGAAAACTGCAATTGTAGGTCTCTTCCTTATCTTTCTAGGGACAATAAGATCACCAAAATCCGATATCTGTAGCTCTAGTCAAGCTCTGCTCAAGGCAACAGGGTCAGGTTGAGTGAAAAATCCGAAAATTAACAATGTTTAGCAATTAAGCCCAATAATGTAAAAGCAAAAACAATGATTTTAAAAGTTGTCAAATTTCCGTCTCTCACTGGCTTGTGCGGCTGTAAACCACTATTTATGCTTATTAATCCTGACCTAACCCTAGACCAAATTAAGGGCCTCTGAATAAGCTTTCCAACAAGGTATCATATGCTTTAATTGGGCTTAAAATGAGTAAGTTAGGCCCATTTAAGTGAAGGAACATCATGGACTGCGCACTGATCCCCGTCAGAGAACTCGGGATCCAATTTAGCCTTGATTTTGGCCTAATTTGACAATTCTTGTGAAACCTGAAATTGTAGGTCTCTTCCTTATCTTTCTAGGGACAACAAGATCACCAAAATCCGATATCTGTAGCTCTAGTCAAGTTCTACGCAAGGCAACAAGATCAAGATGAGTGAAAAATCCGAAAATTAACAATGCTTAGCAATTAAGCCCAATAATGTAAAAGAAAAAACAATGATTGTAAAAGTTGTCTAAATTCTGTCTCTCCCTGTCTTGTGCAGCTATAAACTGCTATTTATGCTAATTAATCCTGACCTAACCCTAGACCAAATTAAGGGCCTCCGAATAAGCTTTCCAACAAGGTATCATATGCCTTAATTGGGCTTAAGATGATTAAGTTAGGCCCATTTAAGTGAAGGAACATCATGGACTGCGCACTGATCCGTGCAAGAGAACTTGGGACCCAATTTAGCCTTGATTTTAGCCTAATTTGACAATTCTTGTGATACCTGAAATTGTAGGTCTCTTCCTTATCTTTCTAGGGACAACAAGATCACCAAAATCCGATATCCAAGCTCTAGTCAAGCTCAGCTCAAGGCAACAAGGTCAGGTTGAGTGAAAAATCCGAAAATTAACAATGTTTAGCAATTAAGCCCAATAATGTAAAAGTAAAAACAATGATTGTAAAAGTTGTCTAACTTCCGTCTCTCTCTGGCTTGTACGGCTATAAACTGCTATTTATGCTTATTAATCCTGCCCTAACTCTAGACCAAATTAAGGGCCTCTGAATAAGCTTTACAACAAGGTATCATATGCCTTAATTGGGCTTAAGATGACTCAGTTAGGCCCATATAAGTGAAGGAACATCATGAACTGCGCACTGATCTGCGCCAGAGAACTCTGGACCCAATTTAGCCTTGATTTTGGCCTAGTTTGACAATTCTTTTTAAACCTGAAATTGTAGGTCTCTTCCTTATCTTTCTAGGGACAACAAGATCACCAAAATCCGATATTTGCAGCTCTTGTCAATCTCTGCGCAAGGCAACAAGGTCAGGATGAGTGAAAAATCCGAAAATTAACAATGTTTAGCAATTTAGCCCAATAATATAAAAGCAAAAACAATGATTGTAAAAGTTGTCTAATTTCGGTCTCTCTTTGGTTTGTACGGCTGTAAATTGCTATTTATGCTTATTATTCCTGACATAACCCTAGACCAAATTAAGGGCCTCTGAATAAGTTTCCAACAAGGTATCATATGCCTTAATTGGGCTTAAGATGAGTAAATTAGGCCCATTTAAGTGACGGAACGTCATGGACTGTGCAATGATCCGTGCTAGAGAGCTTGGGTCCCAATTTAGCCTTGATTTTGGCCTATTTTGATAATTCTTGTGAAACCTGAAATTGTAGGTCTCTTACTTATCTTTCAAGGGACAGCAAGATCACCAAAATCCGATATATGTAGCTCGAGTTATGCTCTGTGCAACGAAACAAGATCACGATGAGTGAAAAATCGAAAAATTAACAATGTTTAGCAATTAAGCCCAATTAAGGCCAATAATGTAAAAGCAAAAACAATGATTGTAAAAGTTGTCTAATTTCCGTCTCTCTCGGGCATGTGCGACTATAAATTGCTATTTATGCTTATTAATCCTGACCTAACCATAGACCAAATTAAGGGCCTCTGAATAAGATTTGCAACAAGGTATCATATGCCTTACTTGGGCTTAAGATGAGTTAGACCCATTTAAGTGAAGAAACATCATGGACTGCGCACTGATCCGCGCCAGAGAACTCGGGACCCAATTTAGACTTGATTCTGGCCAAATTTGACAATTCCTGTGACACCTGAAATTGTAGGTCCCTTCCTTATCTTTCTAGGGACAGCAAGATCACCAAAATCCGATATCTGTAGCTCTAGTTGTAATCTGCGCAAGGCAACAAGGTCAGAATGAGTGAAAAATCCGAAAATTAACAATGTTTAGCAATTAAGCCCAACAATGTAAAAGATAAAACAATGATTATAAAAGTTGTCGAATTTCCGTCTCTCACTGGCTTGTGTGGTTGTAAACTGCTATTTATGGTTATTTATCCTGACCTAACCCTAGGCCAAGTTAAGGGCCTCTGAATAAGCTTTCCAACAAGGTATCATATGCCTTAATTGGGCTTAAGATGAGAAAGTTAGGCCATTTAAGTGAAGGAACATCACGGACTGCGCACTGATCCGCGCCAGAGAACTCGGGATCCAATTTAGCCTTGATTTTGGCCTAATTTGACAATTCTAGTGAAACCTGAAATTGTAGGTCTCTTCCTTATCTTTCTGGGGACAACAAGATCCCCAAAATCCGATATCTGTAGCTTCAGTTATACTCGGCGCAAGGCAACAAGGTTAGGATGAGTGAAAAATCCTAAAATTAACCATGTTTAGCAATTAAGACCAATAATGTTAAAGCAAAAACAATGATTGTAAAAGTTATCTAATTTCCGTCTCTCTCTGCCTTGTGCGGCTTTAAACCGCTATTTATTCTTATAAATCCTGACCTAACCGTAGACCAAATTAAGGGTCTCTGAATAAGCTTTCCAACAAGGTATCATGTGCCTTAGTTGAGCTTAAGATGAGTAAGTTAGGCCGATTTAAGTGAAGGAACATCGTGGACTGCGCATTGATCCATGGTAGAGAACTCGGGACCCAATTTAGCCTTTATTTTGGCCTAATTTGACAATTCTAGTGAAACCTGAAATTGTAGGTCTCTTCCTTATCTTTCTAGGGACAACAAGATCACCAAAATCCGATATCTGTAACTCTAGTCAAGCTCTGCGCAAGTCAACAAGATCAGGATGATTGAAAAATCATAAAATTAACAATGTTTAGCAATTAAGCAGAATAATGTAAAAGCAAAAACAATGATTATAAAAGTTGTCAAATTTCTGTCTCCCTCTGGCTTGTGCGGCTGTAAACTACTATTTATGCTTATTAATCCTGACCTAATCCTAGACCAAATTAAGGTCCTCTGAATAAGCTTTCCCACAAGGTATCATATGCCATAATTGGGCTTAAGATGAGTAAGTTAGGCCCATTTAAGTGAAGGAACATCATGAACTGCACACTGATCCGCGCCAGAGAACTCGAGACCCATTTTAGCCTTGATTTTGGCCTAATTTGACAATTCTTTTGACACCTGAAATTGTAGGTTTCTTCCTTATCTTTCTAGGGACAACAAGATCACCAAAATCCGATATTTGTAGCTCTAGTCAATCTCTGCGCAAGGCAACAAGGTCAGGATGAGTGAAAAATCCGAAAATTAACAATGTTTAGCAATTAAGCCCAATAATATAAAAGCAAAAACAATGATTGTAAAAGTGGTCTAATTTCGGTCTCTGTCTGGTTTGCGCGGCTGTAGACTGCTATTTATGCTTATTATTCCTGACTTAACCCTAGACCAAATTAAGGGCCTCTGAATAAGCTTTCAAACAAGGTATCATATGCCATAATTGGGCCTAAGATGAGTAAATTAGGCCCATTTAAGTGACGGAACGTCCTGGACTGTGCACTGATCCGTGCCAGAGAGCTTGGGCCCCAATTTAGCCTTGATTTTGGCCTATTTTGATAATTCTTGTGAATCCTGAAATTGTAGGTCTCTTACTTATCTTTCTAGGGACAGCAAGATCACCAAAATCCGATATCTGTAGCTCTAGTTATGCTCTGTACAACTAAACAAGATCACGATGAGTGAAAAATCGGAAAATTAACAATGTATAGCAATTAAGCCCAATTAAGGCCAATAAGGTAAAAGCAAAAACAATGATTGTAAAAGATGTCTAATTTCTGTCTCTCTCTGGATTGTGCGGCTGTAAACTGCTATTTATGCTTATTAATCCTGACCTAACCCTGGACCAAATTAAGTGCCTCTAAATAAGCTTTCCAACAAGGTATCATATGCCTTAATTGGGCTTAAGATGAGTAAGTTAGGCCCATTTAAGTGAAGGAACATCATGGACTGCGCACTGATCCGCGCCAGAGACTCGGGACCTAATTTAGCCGTCATTTTGGCTTAATTTGACAATTCTTGTGACATCTGAAATTGTAGGTCTATTCCTTATCTTTTTAGGGACAACAAGATCACCAAAATCTGATATCTGTAGCTCTAGTCAAGCTCTGCGAAAGGCAACAAGGTCAAGATGAGTGAAAAATACGAAAATTAACAATGTTTAGCAATAATGCCCAATTAAGGCCAATAATGTAAAAGCAAAAACAATGATTGTAAAAGTTGTCTAATTTCCATCTCTCTCTGGCTTGTGCGGCTGTATACTGCTATTTATGCTTATTTGTCCCGACCTAACCCTAGACCTAATTAAGGGCCTCTGAATAAGCTTTCCAACAAGGTATCATATCCATTAATTGGGCTTAAGATGAGTAAGTTAGACTCATTTAAATTAAGGAACATCATGGACTGCATGACCGATCCGCGCGCAGAGAACCGGGACCCAATTTAGCCTTTATTTTGGCCAAATTTGACAATTCTTGTGAAACCTGAAATTGTAGGTCCATTCCTTATCCTTCCAGGGACAGCAAGATCCCCAAAATCCGATATCTGTATCTCTAATTATGCTCTGCGTAAGGCAACAAGGTCATGATAAGTGAAAAATCCGAAAATTAACAATGTTTAGCAATTAAGCCCAACAATGTAAAAGATAAAACAATGATTATAAAAGTTGTCGAATTTTCGTCTCTCACTGGCTTGTGCGGCTGTAAACTGCTATTTATGGTTATTAATCCTGACCTAACCCTAGGCCAAATTAAGGGCCTCTGAATAAGTTTTCCAACATGGTATCATATGCCTTAATTGGGCTTAAGATGAGTAAGTTAGGCCATTTAAGTGAAGGAACATCACGGACTGCGCAATGATCCGCGCCAGAGAACTCGGGATCCAATTTAGCCTTGATTTTGGCCTAATTTGACAATTCTAGTGAAATCCGAAATTGTAGGTCTCTTCCTTATCTTTCTGGGGACAACAAGATCCCCAAAATCCGATATCTGTAGCTTCAGTTATACTCTGTGCAAGGCAACAAGGTCAGGATGAGTGAAAAATACTAAAATTAACCATGTTTAGCAAATAAGCCCAATAATGTAAAAGCAAAAACAATGATTGTAAAAGTTGTCTAATTTCTGTCTCTCTCTGGCTTGTGCGGCTGTAAACTACTATTTATGCTTATCAATCCTGACCAAACCCTAGACCAAATTAAGGGCCTCTGAATAAGCTTTCCCACAAGGTATCATATGCCTTAATTAGGCTTAAGATGAGTAAGTTAGGCCCATTTAAGTGAAGGAACATCATGGACTGCACACTGATCCGCGCCAGAGAAATCGGGACCCAATTTAGCCTTGATTTTGGCCTAATTTGACAATTCTAGTGATCCTGAAATTGTAGGTCTCTTCCTTATCTTTCTAGGGACAACAAGATCACCAAAATCCGATATCTGTTGCTTCAGTTATACTCTGCGCAAGGCAACAAGGTCAGGATGAGTGAAAAATCCAAAAATTAACAATGTTTAGCAATTAAGCCCAATAATGTAATAACAAAAACAATGATTGTAAAAGTTGTCTAATTTCTGTCACTCTCTGGCATGTGCGGCTGCAAACTGCTATTTATGCTTATTAATCATGACCTAACCCTAGACCAAATTAAGGGCCTCTGAATAAGTTTTCCAACAAGGTATCATATGCCTTAATTGGGCTTAAGATGAGTAAGTTAGGCCCATTTAAGTGAAGGAACATCATGGACTGTGCACTGATCCGCGCCAGACACTCGGGACCTAATTTAGCCTTCATTTTGGCTTAATTTGACAATTCTTGTGACACCTGAAATTGTAGGTCTATTCCTTATCATTTTAGGGACAACAAGATCACCAAAATCTGATATCTGTAGCTCTAGTCAAGCTCTGCGAAAGGCAACAAGGTCTAGATGAGTGAAAAATACGAAAATTAACAAAGTTTAGCAATAATGCCCAATTAAGGCCAATAATGTAAAAGCAAAAACAATGATTGTAAAAGTTGTCTAATTTCCATCTCTCTCTAGCTTGTGCGGCTGTATACTGCTATTTATGCTTATTTATCCCGACCTAACCCTAGACCTAATTAAGGGCCTCTGAATAAGCTCTCCAACAAGGTATCATATCCATTAATTGGGCTTAAGATGAGTAAGTTAGACCCATTTAAATTAAGGAACATCATGGATTGCGCACGGATCCGCGCAGAGAACTCGGGACCCAATTTAGCCTTGATTTTGGCCTAATTTGACAATTCTTGTGAAACCTGAAATTGTAGGTCCCTTCCTTATCCTTCTAGGGACAGCAAGATCCCCAAAATCCGATATCTTTATCTCTAATTATGCTCTGCGTAAGGCAACAAGGTCATGATGAGTGAAAAATCCGAAAATTAACAATGTTTAGCAATTAAGCCCAACAATGTAAAAGCAAAAACAATTATTGTAAAAGTTGTCTAATCTGTCTCTCTCTGGCTTGTGCGGCTGTAAACTGCTATTTATGCTTATTAATCCTGACCTAACCCTGGACCAAATTAAGGGCCTATGAATAAGCTTTCCAACAAGGTACCATATGCCTTAATTGGGCTAAAGATGAGTAAGTTAGACCCATTTAGTGAAGGAACATCATCGACTGCGCACTGATCCGCGCCAGAGAACTCGAGACCCAATTTAGCCTTGATTTTGTCCTAATTTGACAATTCTTGTGAAACCTGAAATTGTAGGTCCCTTCCTTATCCTTCTAGGGACAGCAAGATCCCCAAAATACGATATCTGTATCTCTAATTATGCTCTGCGTAAGGCAACAAGGTCATGATGAATGAAAAATCCGAAAATTAACAATGTTTAGCAAGGTATGATATGCCTTAACTGGGCTTAAGATGAGTAAGTTAGGCCCATTTAAGTGAAGGAACATCATGGATTACGCATTGATCCGCACCAGAGAACTCAGGACCCAATTTAGCCTTTATTTTGGCCTAATATGACAATTCTAGTGAAACATGAAATTAAAGGTCTCTTCCTTATCTTTCTAGGGACAACAAGATCACCAAAATCCGATATCTGGAGCTTCAGTTATACTCTGCTCAAGCCAACAAGGTCAGGATGAGTGAAAAATCCTAAAATTAACAATGGTTAGCAATTAAGCCCAATAATGTAAAAGCAAAAACAATGATTGTAAAAGTTGTCTAATTTCCGTCTCTCTCTGTCTTGTGCGGCTGTAAACTGCTATTTATGCTTATTGATTCTAACCTAACCCTAGACCAAATTAAGGGCCTCTGAATAAGCTTTCCCACAAGGTATCATATGCCTTAATTGGGCTTAAGATGAGTAAGTTAGGCCCATTTAAGTGAACGAACATCATGGACTGCGCACTGATCCGCGCCAAAGAACTCGAGACCCAATTTAGCCTTGATTTTGGCCTAATTTGACAATTCTAGTGACACCTGAAATTGATGGTCTCTTCCTTATCTTTCTAGGGACAACAAGATCACTAAAATCCGATATCTGTAGCTCCAGTTACACTCTGCATAAGGCAACAAGGTCAGGATGAGTGAAAAATCCTAAAATTAACAATGTTTAGCAATTAAGACCAATAATGTAAAAGCAAAAACAATGATTGTAAAAAGTTGTCTAATTTTCGTCTCTCTCTGGCTTGTGCGGCAGTAAACTGCTATTTATGCTTATTAATCCCGACCTAACCCTAGACCAAATTAAGGGCCTATGAATAAGCTTTCCAACAAGGTACCATATGCCTTAATTGGGCTAAAGATGAGAAAGTTAGACCCATTTAGTGAAGGAACATCATGGACTGCGCACTGATCCGCGCTAGAGAACTCGGGACCCAATTTAGCCTTATTTTGGAGTAATTTTTCAATTCTTGCAAAACCAGGAATTGTAGGTCTCTTCCTTATCTTTCTAGGGACATCAAGATCACCAAAATCGGATATATGTAGCCCTAGTTATGCTCTCCGCCAGCCAACAAGCTCAGGATGAGTGAAATATCCCAAAATTAACAAAGTTTAGCAATTAAGCCCAATAATGTAAAAGCAAAAACAATGTTTGTAAAAGTTGTCTAATTTCCGTCTCTCTCTAGCTTGTGCGGCTGTAATCTGCTATTGATGCTTATTATTCCTGACCTAACCCCAGACCAAATTAAGGGCCTCTGAATAAGCTTTCCAACAAGGTATCATATGCCTTAATTGAGCTTAAGATGAGTAAGTTAGGCCTATTTAAGTGAAGGAACGTCATGGATTAGGCAATGATCCGCACCAGAGAACCCGGGACCCAATTTAGCCTTGATTTTGGCCAAATTTGACAATTCTAGTGATACCTGAAATTGTAGATCTCTTCCTTATCTTTCTAGGGACAACAAGATCACTAAAATCCGATATCTGTAGCTTCAACTATACTCTGCGCAAGGCAACAAGGTCAGGATGAGTGAAAAATCATAAAATTAACAATGTTTAGCAATTAAGCCCAATAATGTAAAAGCAAAAACAATGATTGTAAAAGTTGTCTAATTTCTGTCTCTCTCTCGCTTTTACGGCTGTAAACTACTATTTATGCTTTTTAATCCTGACGTAACCCTAGACCAAATTAAAGGCCTCTGAATAAGCTTTTCAACAAGGTATCATATGCCTTAATTGGGCCTAAGATGAGTATGTTAGGCACATTTAAGTGAAGGAACATCATGAACTGCGTACTGATCCGCGCCAGAGAACTCGGGACCCAATTTAGCCTTGATTTTGGCCTAATTTGACAATTCTTCTGAAACCTGAAATTGTGGGTCTCTTCCTTATCTTTCCAGGGACAACAAGATCACCAAAATCCGATATCTGTAGTTCAAGTCAAGCTCTGCGCAAGGCAACAAGGTCAGGATCAGTGAAAAATCCTAAAATTAACAATGTTTAGCAATTAAGCCCATTAATGTAAAAGCTAAAACAATGATTGTAAAAGTTGTCTAATTTTCGTCTCTCTCTGGCTTGTGCGGCTGTAAACCGCTATTTATGCTTATAAATCCTGACCTAACCCTAGACCAAATTAAGGGCCTCTAAATAAGATTTCCAACAAGGTATCATATGCCATAATTGAGCTTAAGATGAGTAAGTTAGGCCTATTGAAGTGAAGGAATGTCAGGGACTGCGCATTGATCCGCGCCAGAGAATTCGGGACCCAATTTATCCTTTATTTTGGCCTAATTTGACAATTCTAGTGAAACCTGAAATTGTAGGTCACTTCCTTATCTTTCTAGGGACAACAAGATCACCAAAATCCAATATCTGTAGCTCTAGTCAAGCTCTGCGCAAGTCAACAAGGTCAGGATAAGTGAAAAATCCTAAAGTTAACAATGTTTAGCAATTAAGCCCAATAACGTAAAAGCAAAAACAATGATTGTAAAAGTTGTCTAATTTCTATCTCTCTCTGGCTTGTGAGACTGTAAACTGCTATTTATGCTTATTAATCCGGACCTAACCCTGGATCAAATTAAGGGCCTCTGAATAAGCTTTCCAACAAGGTATCATATGGCTTAATTGGGCTTAAGATGAGTAAGTTAGGCCCATTTATGTGAAGGAATATCATGGACTGCACATTGATCCGCGCCAAAGAACTTGGGACCCAATTTAGCCTTTATTTTGGCCTAATATGACAATCCTAGTGAAACCTGAAATTGTAGGTCTCTTCCTTATCTTTCTTGGGACAACAACATCACCAATATCGATATCTGTAGCTTCAGTTATACTCTGCGCAAGGCAACAAGGTCAGGATGAGTGAAAAATCATAAAATTGACAATGTTTAGCAATTAAGCCCATTAATGTAAAAGCAAAAACAATGATTGTAAAAGTTGTTTAATTTCCGTCTCTCTCTGGCTTGTGTGGCTGCAACCTGCTATTTATGCTTATTAATCCAGACCTAACCCTAGACCAAATTAAGGGCCTCTGAATAAGCTTTCCCACAAGGTATCATATGCCTTAATTGGGCTGAAGATGAGTAGGTTAGGCCCATTAAAGAGAAGGAATATCATGGACTGCGCAATGATCCGCGCCAGAGAAATCGGGACCCAATTTATCCTTGATTTTGGCCTAATTTGACAATTCTTGTGAAGCCTGAAATTGTAGGGGTCTTCCTTATCTTTCTAGGGACAACAAGATCACCAAAATCCGATATCTGTAGTTCTAGTCAAGCTCTGCTCAAGGCAACAAGGTCAGGATGAGTGAAAAATTCGAAAATTAACAATGTTTAGCAATTAAGTCCATTAATTTAAAAGCTAAAACAATGATTGTAAAAGTTGCCTAATTTCCGTCTCTCTCTAGCTTGTGCGGCTGTAAACTGCTATTTATGCATATAAATCCTGACCTAACCCTAGACCAAATTAAGGGCCTCTGAATAAGCTTTCCAACAAGGTATCATATGCCTTAATTGAGCTTAAGATGGGTAAGTTAGGCCCATTTAAGTGAAGGAACATCGGGAGGCTGGCATGCCGATCCGCGCTGAGAGAACACGGCAACCAATTTAGGCTTGATTTTGGCCTAATTTGACAATTCTTGTGAAAACTGAAATTGTAGGTCTCTTCCTTATCTTTCTAGGGACAACAAGATCACCAAAATCCGATATCTGTAGCTTCAGTGATACTCTGCTCAAGGCAACAAGGTCAGGATGAGTGAAAATTCCTAAAATTAACAATGTTTAGCAAATAAGCCCAATAATGTAAAAGCAAAAACAATGATTGTAAAAGTTGTCTAATTTCCGTCTCTCTTTGGTTTGTGCAGCTATAAACTGCTATTTATGCTTATTAATCCTGACCTAACCGTAGACAAAATCAAGGGCCTCTGAATAACCTTTCCAACAAGTTATTATATGCCTTAATTGGGCTTAAGATGAAGGAACATCATTGATTGCGCACTGATCCGATCCACAGAAACAGGGACCCAATTTAGGCTTTATTTTGGCCTAATTAGAAAATTCTTGTGAAACCTGAAATTGTAGGTCTCTTCCTTATCTTTTTGGCGACGACAAGATCACCAAAATCCAATACCTGTAGCTCTAGTCAAGCTCTGCGCAAGGCCACAAGGTCAGGACGTACGAAAAATCCGAAAATTAGCAATGTTTAGCAATTAAGCCCATTAATGTAAAAGCTAAAACAATGATTGTAAAAGTTGTCTAATTTCCGTCTCTCTCTGGCTTGTACGGCTGTAAACCGCTATTTATGCTTATAAATCCTGACCTAACCCTAGACCAATTTAAGGCCTCTGAATAAGCTTTCCAACAAGGTATCATATGCCTTAATTGGGCTTAAGATGAGTAAGTTAGCCCCATTTAAGTGAAGGAACATCATGGACTGCGCACTGATCCGCTCCAGAGAACTCGGGAACCAATTTAGCCCTGATTTTGGCCTAATTTGACAATTCTTGTGAAACCTGAAATTGTAGATCTCTTCCTTATCTTTCTAGGGACAACAAGATCACTACAATCCAATACCTGTAGCTCTAGTCAAGCTGTGCGTAAGGCAACAAGGTCAGGATGAGTGAAAATTCCGAAAATTAACAATGTTTAGTAATTAAGCCCGATGAATGTAAAAGCAAAAACAATGATTGTAAAAGTTGTCTAATTTTCGTCTCTCTCAGGTTTTTGTGGCTGTAAACTGCTATTTATGCTTATTAATCCTGACCTAACCCTAGACCGAATTAAGGGCCTCTGAATAATCTTTCCAACAAGGTTTCATATGCCTTAATTGGGCTTAAGATGAGTAAGTTATGCCCATTTAAGTGAAGGAACATCATGGATCTGCATGGCCTGATTAGCACCGAGAACCCTCGGGATTCAATTTAGCCTTGATCTTGGCCTAATTCGACAATTCTTGTGAAAACTGAAACTATAGGTCTCTTCCTTGTCTTTCTAGGGACAACAAGATCACTAAAATCCGATATTTGCAGCTCTAGTCAAGCTCTGCTCACGGCAACAAGGTAAGGTTGAGTGAAAAATCCGAAAATTAACAATGTTTAGAAATTAAGCCCAATAATGTAAAAGTAAAAAACAATGATTGTAAAAGTTGTCAAATTTCCGTCTCTCTTTGGCTTGGCGGTTGGAAACTGCTATTTATGCTTATTAATCCTGACCTTATCCTAGACCAAATTAAAGGCCTCTGAATAAGCTTTCCAACAAGGTATCATATGCCTTAATTGGGCTTAAGATAAGTAAGTTAGGCCCATTTAAGTGAACGAACATCATCGACCGCGCACTAATCCGCACCAGAGAACTCGGGACCCAATTTAGCCTTGATTTTGGCCTAATTTGACAATTCTTGTGGAAGCTGAAATTGTAGGTCTCTTCCTTATCTTTCTAGGGACAACAAGATCACCAAAATCTGATATATGTAGCTCCAGTTATGCTCTGCGTAAGGCAACAAGGTCAGGATGAGTGAAAATTCCGAAAATTAAAAATGTTCAGAAATTAAGCCCAGTAATGTAAAAGCAAAAACAATGATTGTAAAAGTTGTCTAATTTCTGTCTCTCTCTGGTTTTTGCGGCTGTAAACTGCTATTTATGCTTATTAATCGACCGACTAGTAGAGACCGAATTAAGGGCCTCTGAATAAGCTTCCAACAAGGTATCATATGCCTTAATTGGGCTTAAGATGAGTAATTTATACCCATTTAAGTGAAGGAACATCATGGACTGCGCGCTGATCCGCGCCAGAGAACTCGGGATCCAATTTAACCTGGATCTTTGCCTAATTTGACAATTCTTGTGAAAACTGAAACTGTAGGTCTCTTCCTTATCTTTCTAGGGACAACAAGATCACCAAAATCCGATATCTGTTGCTCTAGTCAAGCTCTCCTCAAGGCAACAAGGTCAGGTTTTGTGAAAACTCCGAAAATTAACAATGTTTAGCAATTAAGCCCAATAATGTAAAAGTAAAAACAATGATTGTAAAAGTTGTCAAATTTCCGTCTCTCTCTGGCTTGTGCGGCTGTAAACTACTATTTATGCTTATTAATCCTGACCTAACCCTCGACCAAATTAAGGGACTCTGAATAAGCTTTCCAACAAGGTATCATATGCCTTAATTGGGCTTAAGATGAGTAAGTTAGGCCCATTTAAGTGAAGGAAAATCATGGACTGCGCACTGATCCGCGCCAGAGAACTCGGGATCCAATTTAGCTTTGATTTTGGCCAAATTTGACAATTCTTGTGAAACATGAAATTGTAGGGGTCTTCCTTATCTATCTAGGAACAACAAGATCACCAAAATCCGATATCCGTAGCTCGAGTCACGCTACGCAAGGCAACAAGATCAAGATGAGTGA
>CM061068.1:135549694-135640455 GCA_030762895.1 Sophora flavescens
TGTCTTAAAGAACTCGGACCCAATTTAGCCTTGATTTTGGCCTAATTTGACAATTCTTGTGAAACTCGAAATTGTAGGTCTCTTCCTTATTTTTCTAGGGAGAACAAGATCACCAAAAACCGATACTTGTAGCTCTAGTTAAGCTCTGCGCAAGGCAACAAGGTCGGGATGAGTGAAAAATCCGAAAATTAACAATGTTTAGAAAATAAAGCCTAGTAATGTAAAAGCAAAAACAATGATTGGAAAAGTTGTCTAATTTCAGACTCTCTCTATCTTGTGCGGCTGTAAACTGCTATTTATGCTTATTAATCCTGACCTAACCCTAGACCAAATTAAGGGCCTCTGAATAAGCTTTCCCGCAACGTATCATATGCCTTAATTGGGCTTAAGATGAGTAAGTTAGACCCATTTAAGTGAAGGAACATCATGGACTGCGCACTGATCCGCACCATAGAACTCGGGACCCAATTTAGCCTTGATTTCGGCCTAATTTGACAATTCTTGTGAAAACTGCAATTGTAGGTCTCTTCCTTATCTTTCTAGGGACAATAAGATCACCAAAATCCGATATCTGTAGCTCTAGTCAAGCTCTGCTCAAGGCAACAGGGTCAGGTTGAGTGAAAAATCCGAAAATTAACAATGTTTAGCAATTAAGCCCAATAATGTAAAAGCAAAAACAATGATTTTAAAAGTTGTCAAATTTCCGTCTCTCACTGGCTTGTGCGGCTGTAAACCACTATTTATGCTTATTAATCCTGACCTAACCCTAGACCAAATTAAGGGCCTCTGAATAAGCTTTCCAACAAGGTATCATATGCTTTAATTGGGCTTAAAATGAGTAAGTTAGGCCCATTTAAGTGAAGGAACATCATGGACTGCGCACTGATCCCCGTCAGAGAACTCGGGATCCAATTTAGCCTTGATTTTGGCCTAATTTGACAATTCTTGTGAAACCTGAAATTGTAGGTCTCTTCCTTATCTTTCTAGGGACAACAAGATCACCAAAATCCGATATCTGTAGCTCTAGTCAAGTTCTACGCAAGGCAACAAGATCAAGATGAGTGAAAAATCCGAAAATTAACAATGCTTAGCAATTAAGCCCAATAATGTAAAAGAAAAAACAATGATTGTAAAAGTTGTCTAAATTCTGTCTCTCCCTGTCTTGTGCAGCTATAAACTGCTATTTATGCTAATTAATCCTGACCTAACCCTAGACCAAATTAAGGGCCTCCGAATAAGCTTTCCAACAAGGTATCATATGCCTTAATTGGGCTTAAGATGATTAAGTTAGGCCCATTTAAGTGAAGGAACATCATGGACTGCGCACTGATCCGTGCAAGAGAACTTGGGACCCAATTTAGCCTTGATTTTAGCCTAATTTGACAATTCTTGTGATACCTGAAATTGTAGGTCTCTTCCTTATCTTTCTAGGGACAACAAGATCACCAAAATCCGATATCTGAAGCTCTAGTCAAGCTCAGCTCAAGGCAACAAGGTCAGGTTGAGTGAAAAATCCGAAAATTAACAATGTTTAGCAATTAAGCCCAATAATGTAAAAGTAAAAACAATGATTGTAAAAGTTGTCTAACTTCCGTCTCTCTCTGGCTTGTACGGCTATAAACTGCTATTTATGCTTATTAATCCTGCCCTAACTCTAGACCAAATTAAGGGCCTCTGAATAAGCTTTACAACAAGGTATCATATGCCTTAATTGGGCTTAAGATGACTCAGTTAGGCCCATATAAGTGAAGGAACATCATGAACTGCGCACTGATCTGCGCCAGAGAACTCTGGACCCAATTTAGCCTTGATTTTGGCCTAGTTTGACAATTCTTTTTAAACCTGAAATTGTAGGTCTCTTCCTTATCTTTCTAGGGACAACAAGATCACCAAAATCCGATATTTGCAGCTCTTGTCAATCTCTGCGCAAGGCAACAAGGTCAGGATGAGTGAAAAATCCGAAAATTAACAATGTTTAGCAATTTAGCCCAATAATATAAAAGCAAAAACAATGATTGTAAAAGTTGTCTAATTTCGGTCTCTCTTTGGTTTGTACGGCTGTAAATTGCTATTTATGCTTATTATTCCCGACATAACCCTAGACCAAATTAGGGGCCTCTGAATAAGTTTCCAACAAGGTATCATATGCCTTAATTGGGCTTAAGATGAGTAAATTAGGCCCATTTAAGTGACGGAACGTCATGGACTGTGCAATGATCCGTGCTAGAGAGCTTGGGTCCCAATTTAGCCTTGATTTTGGCCTATTTTGATAATTCTTGTGAAACCTGAAATTGTAGGTCTCTTACTTATCTTTCAAGGGACAGCAAGATCACCAAAATCCGATATATGTAGCTCGAGTTATGCTCTGTGCAACGAAACAAGATCACGATGAGTGAAAAATCGAAAAATTAACAATGTTTAGCAATTAAGCCCAATTAAGGCCAATAATGTAAAAGCAAAAACAATGATTGTAAAAGTTGTCTAATTTCCGTCTCTCTCGGGCATGTGCGACTATAAATTGCTATTTATGCTTATTAATCCTGACCTAACCATAGACCAAATTAAGGGCCTCTGAATAAGATTTGCAACAAGGTATCATATGCCTTACTTGGGCTTAAGATGAGTTAGACCCATTTAAGTGAAGAAACATCATGGACTGCGCACTGATCCGCGCCAGAGAACTCGGGACCCAATTTAGACTTGATTCTGGCCAAATTTGACAATTCCTGTGACACCTGAAATTGTAGGTCCCTTCCTTATCTTTCTAGGGACAGCAAGATCACCAAAATCCGATATCTGTAGCTCTAGTTGTAATCTGCGCAAGGCAACAAGGTCAGAATGAGTGAAAAATCCGAAAATTAACAATGTTTAGCAATTAAGCCCAACAATGTAAAAGATAAAACAATGATTATAAAAGTTGTCGAATTTCCGTCTCTCACTGGCTTGTGTGGTTGTAAACTGCTATTTATGGTTATTTATCCTGACCTAACCCTAGGCCAAGTTAAGGGCCTCTGAATAAGCTTTCCAACAAGGTATCATATGCCTTAATTGGGCTTAAGATGAGAAAGTTAGGCCATTTAAGTGAAGGAACATCACGGATCGCAGACCGATCCGCGCCAGAGAACTCGGGATCCAATTTAGCCTTGATTTTGGCCTAATTTGACAATTCTAGTGAAACCTGAAATTGTAGGTCTCTTCCTTATCTTTCTGGGGACAACAAGATCCCCAAAATCCGATATCTGTAGCTTCAGTTATACTCGGCGCAAGGCAACAAGGTCAGGATGAGTGAAAAATCCTAAAATTAACCATGTTTAGCAATTAAGACCAATAATGTTAAAGCAAAAACAATGATTGTAAAAGTTATCTAATTTCCGTCTCTCTCTGCCTTGTGCGGCTTTAAACCGCTATTTATTCTTATAAATCCTGACCTAACCGTAGACCAAATTAAGGGTCTCTGAATAAGCTTTCCAACAAGGTATCATGTGCCTTAGTTGAGCTTAAGATGAGTAAGTTAGGCCGATTTAAGTGAAGGAACATCGTGGACTGCGCATTGATCCATGGTAGAGAACTCGGGGACCCAATTTAGCCTTTATTTTGGCCTAATTTGACAATTCTAGTGAAACCTGAAATTGTAGGTCTCTTCCTTATCTTTCTAGGGACAACAAGATCACCAAAATCCGATATCGTAACTCTAGTCAAGCTCTGCAAGTCAACAAGATCGGGATGATTGAAAAATCATAAAATTAACAATGTTTAGCAATTAGGCGGAATAATGTAAAAGCAAAAACAATGATTATAAAAGTTGTCAAATTTCTGTCTCCTCTCGGCTTGTGCGGCTGTAAACTACTATTTATGCTTATTAATCCCGACCTAATCCTAGACCAAATTAAGGTCCTCTCGAATAAGCTTTCCCACAAGGTATCATATGCCATAATTGGGCTTAAGATGAGTAAGTTAGGCCCATTTAAGTGAAGGAACATCATGAACTCGCACACCGATCCGCGCCAGAGAACTCGAGACCCATTTTAGCCTTGATTTTGGCCTAATTTGACAATTCTTTTGACACCTGAAATTGTAGCTTTCTTCCTTATCTTTCTAGGGACAACAAGATCACCAAAATCCGATATTTGTAGCTCTAGTCAATCTCTGCGCAAGGCAACAAGGTCGGGGATGAGTGAAAAATCCGAAAATTAACAATGTTTAGCAATTAAGCCCAATAATATAAAAGCAAAAACAATGATTGTAAAAGTGGTCTAATTTCGGTCTCTGTCTGGTTTGCGCGGCTGTAGACTGCTATTTATGCTTATTATTCCTGACTTAACCCTAGACCAAATTAAGGGCCTCTGAATAAGCTTTCAAACAAGGTATCATATGCCATAATTGGGCCTAAGATGAGTAAATTAGGCCCATTTAAGTGACTGAACGTCTGGGATCGTGCACTGATCCGTGCCAGAGAGCTTGGGCCCCAATTTAGCCTTGATTTTGGCCTATTTTGATAATTCTTGTGAATCCTGAAATTGTAGGTCTCTTACTTATCTTTCTAGGGACAGCAAGATCACCAAAATCCGATATCTGTAGCTCTAGTTATGCTCTGTACAACTAAACAAGATCACGATGAGTGAAAAATCGGAAAATTAACAATGTATAGCAATTAAGCCCAATTAAGGCCAATAAGGTAAAAGCAAAAACAATGATTGTAAAAGATGTCTAATTTCTGCCTCTCTCTCGGATTGTGCGGCTGTAAACTGCTATTTATGCTTATTAATCCCGACCTAACCCTGGACCAAATTAAGTGCCTCTAAATAAGCTTTCCAACAAGGTATCATATGCCTTAATTGGGCTTAAGATGAGTAAGTTAGGCCCATTTAAGTGAAGGAACATCATGGACTGCGCACTGATCCGCGCCAGAGACTCGGGACCTAATTTAGCCGTCATTTTGGCTTAATTTGACAATTCTTGTGACATCTGAAATTGTAGGTCTATTCCTTATCTTTTTAGGGACAACAAGATCACCAAAATCTGATATCTGTAGCTCTAGTCAAGCTCTGCGAAAGGCAACAAGGTCAAGATGAGTGAAAAATACGAAAATTAACAATGTTTAGCAATAATGCCCAATTAAGGCCAATAATGTAAAAGCAAAAACAATGATTGTAAAAGTTGTCTAATTTCCATCTCTCTCTGGCTTGTGCGGCTGTATACTGCTATTTATGCTTATTTGTCCCGACCTAACCCTAGACCTAATTAAGGGCCTCTGAATAAGCTTTCCAACAAGGTATCATATCCATTAATTGGGCTTAAGATGAGTAAGTTAGACTCATTTAAATTAAGGAACATCATGGACTGCGCACTGATCCGCGCAGAGAACCCGGGACCCAATTTAGCCTTTATTTTGGCCAAATTTGACAATTCTTGTGAAACCTAAAATTGTAGGTCCCTTCCTTATCCTTCCAGGGACAGCAAGATCCCCAAAATCCGATATCTGTATCTCTAATTATGCTCTGCGTAAGGCAACAAGGTCATGATAAGTGAAAAATCCGAAAATTAACAATGTTTAGCAATTAAGCCCAACAATGTAAAAGATAAAACAATGATTATAAAAGTTGTCGAATTTTCGTCTCTCACTGGCTTGTGCGGCTGTAAACTGCTATTTATGGTTATTAATCCTGACCTAACCCTAGGCCAAATTAAGGGCCTCTGAATAAGTTTTCCAACATGGTATCATATGCCTTAATTGGGCTTAAGATGAGTAAGTTAGGCCATTTAAGTGAAGGAACATCACGGACTGCGCAATGATCCGCGCCAGAGAACTCGGGATCCAATTTAGCCTTGATTTTGGCCTAATTTGACAATTCTAGTGAAATCCGAAATTGTAGGTCTCTTCCTTATCTTTCTGGGGACAACAAGATCCCCAAAATCCGATATCTGTAGCTTCAGTTATACTCTGTGCAAGGCAACAAGGTCAGGATGAGTGAAAAATACTAAAATTAACCATGTTTAGCAAATAAGCCCAATAATGTAAAAGCAAAAACAATGATTGTAAAAGTTGTCTAATTTCTGTCTCTCTCTGGCTTGTGCGGCTGTAAACTACTATTTATGCTTATCAATCCTGACCAAACCCTAGACCAAATTAAGGGCCTCTGAATAAGCTTTCCCACAAGGTATCATATGCCTTAATTAGGCTTAAGATGAGTAAGTTAGGCCCATTTAAGTGAAGGAACATCATGGACTGCACACTGATCCGCGCCAGAGAAATCGGGACCCAATTTAGCCTTGATTTTGGCCTAATTTGACAATTCTAGTGATCCTGAAATTGTAGGTCTCTTCCTTATCTTTCTAGGGACAACAAGATCACCAAAATCCGATATCTGTTGCTTCAGTTATACTCTGCGCAAGGCAACAAGGTCAGGATGAGTGAAAAATCCAAAAATTAACAATGTTTAGCAATTAAGCCCAATAATGTAATAACAAAAACAATGATTGTAAAAGTTGTCTAATTTCTGTCACTCTCTGGCATGTGCGGCTGCAAACTTCTATTTATGCTTATTAATCATGACCTAACCCTAGACCAAATTAAGGGCCTCTGAATAAGTTTTACAACAAGGTATCATATGCCTTAATTGGGCTTAAGATGAGTAAGTTAGGCCCATTTAAGTGAAGGAACATCATGGATCGTGCACTCGATCCGCGCCGAGACACTCGGGACCTAATTTAGCCTTCATTTTGGCTTAATTTGACAATTCTTGTGACACCTGAAATTGTAGGTCTATTCCTTATCATTTTAGGGACAACAAGATCACCAAAATCGATATCCGTAGCTCTAGTCAAGCTCTGCGAAAGGCAACAAGGTCTAGATGAGTGAAAAATACGAAAATTAACAAAGTTTAGCAATAATGCCCAATTAAGGCCAATAATGTAAAAGCAAAAACAATGATTGTAAAAGTTGTCTAATTTCCATCTCTCTCTAGCTTGTGCGGTCTGATCTCGCTATTTATGCTTATTTATCCCGACCTAACCCTAGACCTAATTAAGGGCCTCTGAATAAGCTCTCCAACAAGGTATCATATCCATTAATTGGGCTTAAGATGAGTAAGTTAGACCCATTTAAATTAAGGAACATCATGGATTGCGCACGGATCCGCGCAGAGAACTCGGGGACCCAATTTAGCCTTGATTTTGGCCTAATTTGACAATTCTTGTGAAACCCTGAAATTGTAGGTCCCTTCCTTATCCTTCTAGGGACAGCAAGATCCCCAAAATCCGATATCTTTATCTCTAATTATGCTCTGCGTAAGGCAACAAGGTCATGATGAGTGAAAAATCCGAAAATTAACAATGTTTAGCAATTAAGCCCAACAATGTAAAAGCAAAAACAATTATTGTAAAAGTTGTCTAATCTGTCTCTCTCTGGCTTGTGCGGCTGTAAACTGCTATTTATGCTTATTAATCCTGACCTAACCCTGGACCAAATTAAGGGCCTATGAATAAGCTTTCCAACAAGGTACCATATGCCTTAATTGGGCTAAAGATGAGTAAGTTAGACCCATTTAGTGAAGGAACATCATCGACTGCGCACTGATCCGCGCCAGAGAACTCGAGACCCAATTTAGCCTTGATTTTGTCCTAATTTGACAATTCTTGTGAAACCTGAAATTGTAGGTCCCTTCCTTATCCTTCTAGGGACAGCAAGATCCCCAAAATACGATATCTGTATCTCTAATTATGCTCTGCGTAAGGCAACAAGGTCATGATGAATGAAAAATCCGAAAATTAACAATGTTTAGCAAGGTATGATATGCCTTAACTGGGCTTAAGATGAGTAAGTTAGGCCCATTTAAGTGAAGGAACATCATGGATTACGCATTGATCCGCACCAGAGAACTCAGGACCCAATTTAGCCTTTATTTTGGCCTAATATGACAATTCTAGTGAAACATGAAATTAAAGGTCTCTTCCTTATCTTTCTAGGGACAACAAGATCACCAAAATCCGATATCTGGAGCTTCAGTTATACTCTGCTCAAGCCAACAAGGTCAGGATGAGTGAAAAATCCTAAAATTAACAATGGTTAGCAATTAAGCCCAATAATGTAAAAGCAAAAACAATGATTGTAAAAGTTGTCTAATTTCCGTCTCTCTCTGTCTTGTGCGGCTGTAAACTGCTATTTATGCTTATTGATTCTAACCTAACCCTAGACCAAATTAAGGGCCTCTGAATAAGCTTTCCCACAAGGTATCATATGCCTTAATTGGGCTTAAGATGAGTAAGTTAGGCCCATTTAAGTGAACGAACATCATGGACTGCGCACTGATCCGCGCCAAAGAACTCGAGACCCAATTTAGCCTTGATTTTGGCCTAATTTGACAATTCTAGTGACACCTGAAATTGATGGTCTCTTCCTTATCTTTCTAGGGACAACAAGATCACTAAAATCCGATATCTGTAGCTCCAGTTACACTCTGCATAAGGCAACAAGGTCAGGATGAGTGAAAAATCCTAAAATTAACAATGTTTAGCAATTAAGACCAATAATGTAAAAGCAAAAACAATGATTGTAAAAGTTGTCTAATTTTCGTCTCTCTCTGGCTTGTGCGGCCGTAAACTGCTATTTATGCTTATTAATCCTGACCTAACCCTAGACCAAATTAAGGGCCTATGAATAAGCTTTCCAACAAGGTACCATATGCCTTAATTGGGCTAAAGATGAGAAAGTTAGACCCATTTAGTGAAGGAACATCATGGACTGCGCACTGATCCGCGCTAGAGAACTCGGGACCCAATTTAGCCTTATTTTGGAGTAATTTTTCAATTCTTGCAAAACCAGGAATTGTAGGTCTCTTCCTTATCTTTCTAGGGACATCAAGATCACCAAAATCGGATATATGTAGCCCTAGTTATGCTCTCCGCCAGCCAACAAGCTCAGGATGAGTGAAATATCCCAAAATTAACAAAGTTTAGCAATTAAGCCCAATAATGTAAAAGCAAAAACAATGTTTGTAAAAGTTGTCTAATTTCCGTCTCTCTCTAGCTTGTGCGGCTGTAATCTGCTATTGATGCTTATTATTCCTGACCTAACCCCAGACCAAATTAAGGGCCTCTGAATAAGCTTTCCAACAAGGTATCATATGCCTTAATTGAGCTTAAGATGAGTAAGTTAGGCCTATTTAAGTGAAGGAACGTCATGGATTAGGCAATGATCCGCACCAGAGAACCCGGGACCCAATTTAGCCTTGATTTTGGCCAAATTTGACAATTCTAGTGATACCTGAAATTGTAGATCTCTTCCTTATCTTTCTAGGGACAACAAGATCACTAAAATCCGATATCTGTAGCTTCAACTATACTCTGCGCAAGGCAACAAGGTCAGGATGAGTGAAAAATCATAAAATTAACAATGTTTAGCAATTAAGCCCAATAATGTAAAAGCAAAAACAATGATTGTAAAAGTTGTCTAATTTCTGTCTCTCTCTCGCTTTTACGGCTGTAAACTACTATTTATGCTTTTTAATCCTGACGTAACCCTAGACCAAATTAAAGGCCTCTGAATAAGCTTTTCAACAAGGTATCATATGCCTTAATTGGGCCTAAGATGAGTATGTTAGGCACATTTAAGTGAAGGAACATCATGAACTGCGTACTGATCCGCGCCAGAGAACTCGGGACCCAATTTAGCCTTGATTTTGGCCTAATTTGACAATTCTTCTGAAACCTGAAATTGTGGGTCTCTTCCTTATCTTTCCAGGGAGAATAAGATCACCAAAATCCGATATCTGTAGTTCAAGTCAAGCTCTGCGCAAGGCAACAAGGTCAGGATCAGTGAAAAATCCTAAAATTAACAATGTTTAGCAATTAAGCCCATTAATGTAAAAGCTAAAACAATGATTGTAAAAGTTGTCTAATTTTCGTCTCTCTCTGGCTTGTGCGGCTGTAAACCGCTATTTATGCTTATAAATCCTGACCTAACCCTAGACCAAATTAAGGGCCTCTAAATAAGATTTCCAACAAGGTATCATATGCCATAATTGAGCTTAAGATGAGTAAGTTAGGCCTATTGAAGTGAAGGAATGTCAGGGACTGCGCATTGATCCGCGCCAGAGAACTCGGGACCCAATTTATCCTTTATTTTGGCCTAATTTGACAATTCTAGTGAAACCTGAAATTGTAGGTCTCTTCCTTATCTTTCTAGGGACAACAAGATCACCAAAATCCAATATCTGTAGCTCTAGTCAAGCTCTGCGCAAGTTAACAAGGTCAGGATAAGTGAAAAATCCTAAAGTTAACAATGTTTAGCAATTAAGCCCAATAACGTAAAAGCAAAAACAATGATTGTAAAAGTTGTCTAATTTCTATCTCTCTCTGGCTTGTGAGACTGTAAACTGCTATTTATGCTTATTAATCCGGACCTAACCCTGGATCAAATTAAGGGCCTCTGAATAAGCTTTCCAACAAGGTATCATATGGCTTAATTGGGCTTAAGATGAGTAAGTTAGGCCCATTTATGTGAAGGAATATCATGGACTGCACATTGATCCGCGCCAAAGAACTTGGGCCCCAATTTAGCCTTTATTTTGGCCTAATATGACAATCCTAGTGAAACCTGAAATTGTAGGTCTCTTCCTTATCTTTCTTGGGACAACAACATCACCAATATCGATATCTGTAGCTTCAGTTATACTCTGCGCAAGGCAACAAGGTCAGGATGAGTGAAAAATCATAAAATTGACAATGTTTAGCAATTAAGCCCATTAATGTAAAAGCAAAAACAATGATTGTAAAAGTTGTTTAATTTCCGTCTCTCTCTGGCTTGTGTGGCTGCAAACTGCTATTTATGCTTATTAATCCAGACCTAACCCTAGACCAAATTAAGGGCCTCTGAATAAGCTTTCCCACAAGGTATCATATGCCTTAATTGGGCTGAAGATGAGTAGGTTAGGCCCATTAAAGAGAAGGAATATCATGGACTGCGCAATGATCCGCGCCAGAGAAATCGGGACCCAATTTATCCTTGATTTTGGCCTAATTTGACAATTCTTGTGAAGCCTGAAATTGTAGGGGTCTTCCTTATCTTTCTAGGGACAACAAGATCACCAAAATCCGATATCTGTAGTTCTAGTCAAGCTCTGCTCAAGGCAACAAGGTCAGGATGAGTGAAAAATTCGAAAATTAACAATGTTTAGCAATTAAGTCCATTAATTTAAAAGCTAAAACAATGATTGTAAAAGTTGCCTAATTTCCGTCTCTCTCTAGCTTGTGCGGCTGTAAACTGCTATTTATGCATATAAATCCTGACCTAACCCTAGACCAAATTAAGGGCCTCTGAATAAGCTTTCCAACAAGGTATCATATGCCTTAATTGAGCTTAAGATGGGTAAGTTAGGCCCATTTAAGTGAAGGAACATCAGGAACTGCGCACTGATCCGCGCCAGAGAACACGGCAACCAATTTAGGCTTGATTTTGGCCTAATTTGACAATTCTTGTGAAAACTGAAATTGTAGGTCTCTTCCTTATCTTTCTAGGGACAACAAGATCACCAAAATCCGATATCTGTAGCTTCAGTGATACTCTGCTCAAGGCAACAAGGTCAGGATGAGTGAAAATTCCTAAAATTAACAATGTTTAGCAAATAAGCCCAATAATGTAAAAGCAAAAACAATGATTGTAAAAGTTGTCTAATTTCCGTCTCTCTTTGGTTTGTGCAGCTATAAACTGCTATTTATGCTTATTAATCCTGACCTAACCGTAGACAAAATCAAGGGCCTCTGAATAACCTTTCCAACAAGTTATTATATGCCTTAATTGGGCTTAAGATGAAGGAACATCATTGATTGCGCACTGATCCGATCCACAGAAACAGGGACCCAATTTAGGCTTTATTTTGGCCTAATTAGAAAATTCTTGTGAAACCTGAAATTGTAGGTCTCTTCCTTATCTTTTTGGCGACGACAAGATCACCAAAATCCAATACCTGTAGCTCTAGTCAAGCTCTGCGCAAGGCCACAAGGTCAGGACGTACGAAAAATCCGAAAATTAGCAATGTTTAGCAATTAAGCCCATTAATGTAAAAGCTAAAACAATGATTGTAAAAGTTGTCTAATTTCCGTCTCTCTCTGGCTTGTACGGCTGTAAACCGCTATTTATGCTTATAAATCCTGACCTAACCCTAGACCAATTTAAGGCCTCTGAATAAGCTTTCCAACAAGGTATCATATGCCTTAATTGGGCTTAAGATGAGTAAGTTAGCCCCATTTAAGTGAAGGAACATCATGGACTGCGCACTGATCCGCTCCAGAGAACTCGGGAACCAATTTAGCCCTGATTTTGGCCTAATTTGACAATTCTTGTGAAACCTGAAATTGTAGATCTCTTCCTTATCTTTCTAGGGACAACAAGATCACTACAATCCAATACCTGTAGCTCTAGTCAAGCTGTGCGTAAGGCAACAAGGTCAGGATGAGTGAAAATTCCGAAAATTAACAATGTTTAGTAATTAAGCCCAGTAATGTAAAAGCAAAAACAATGATTGTAAAAGTTGTCTAATTTTCGTCTCTCTCAGGTTTTTGTGGCTGTAAACTGCTATTTATGCTTATTAATCCTGACCTAACCCTAGACCGAATTAAGGGCCTCTGAATAATCTTTCCAACAAGGTTTCATATGCCTTAATTGGGCTTAAGATGAGTAAGTTATGCCCATTTAAGTGAAGGAACATCATGGACTGCGCACTGATTAGCACCAGAGAACTCGGGATTCAATTTAGCCTTGATCTTGGCCTAATTCGACAATTCTTGTGAAAACTGAAACTATAGGTCTCTTCCTTGTCTTTCTAGGGACAACAAGATCACTAAAATCCGATATTTGCAGCTCTAGTCAAGCTCTGCTCACGGCAACAAGGTCAGGTTGAGTGAAAAATCCGAAAATTAACAATGTTTAGAAATTAAGCCCAATAATGTAAAAGTAAAAAACAATGATTGTAAAAGTTGTCAAATTTCCGTCTCTCTTTGGCTTGGCGGTTGGAAACTGCTATTTATGCTTATTAATCCTGACCTTATCCTAGACCAAATTAAAGGCCTCTGAATAAGCTTTCCAACAAGGTATCATATGCCTTAATTGGGCTTAAGATAAGTAAGTTAGGCCCATTTAAGTGAACGAACATCATCGACCGCGCACTAATCCGCACCAGAGAACTCGGGACCCAATTTAGCCTTGATTTTGGCCTAATTTGACAATTCTTGTGGAAGCTGAAATTGTAGGTCTCTTCCTTATCTTTCTAGGGACAACAAGATCACCAAAATCTGATATATGTAGCTCCAGTTATGCTCTGCGTAAGGCAACAAGGTCAGGATGAGTGAAAATTCCGAAAATTAAAAATGTTCAGAAATTAAGCCCAGTAATGTAAAAGCAAAAACAATGATTGTAAAAGTTGTCTAATTTCTGTCTCTCTCTGGTTTTTGCGGCTGTAAACTGCTATTTATGCTTATTAATCCTGACCTAACCGTAGACCGAATTAAGGGCCTCTAAATAAGCTTCCAACTAGGTATCATATGCCTTAATTGGGCTTAAGATGAGTAATTTATACCCATTTAAGTGAAGGAACATCATGGACTGCGCGCTGATCCGCGCCAGAGAACTCGGGATCCAATTTAACCTGGATCTTTGCCTAATTTGACAATTCTTGTGAAAACTGAAACTGTAGGTCTCTTCCTTATCTTTCTAGGGACAACAAGATCACCAAAATCCGATATCTGTTGCTCTAGTCAAGCTCTCCTCAAGGCAACAAGGTCAGGTTTTGTGAAAACTCCGAAAATTAACAATGTTTAGCAATTAAGCCCAATAATGTAAAAGTAAAAACAATGATTGTAAAAGTTGTCAAATTTCCGTCTCTCTCTGGCTTGTGCGGCTGTAAACTACTATTTATGCTTATTAATCCTGACCTAACCCTCGACCAAATTAAGGGACTCTGAATAAGCTTTCCAACAAGGTATCATATGCCTTAATTGGGCTTAAGATGAGTAAGTTAGGCCCATTTAAGTGAAGGAAAATCATGGACTGCGCACTGATCCGCGCCAGAGAACTCGGGATCCAATTTAGCTTTGATTTTGGCCAAATTTGACAATTCTTGTGAAACATGAAATTGTAGGGGTCTTCCTTATCTATCTAGGAACAACAAGATCACCAAAATCCGATATCTGTAGCTCGAGTCACGCTCTACGCAAGGCAACAAGATCAAGATGAGTGAAAAATCCGAAAATTAACAATGTTTAGCAATTAAGCCCAATAATGTAAAAGCAAAAACACTGATTGTAAAGATTGTCTAATTTCCGTCTCTCTCTGGCTTGTACGGCTGTAAACTGCTATTTATGCTTATTAATCCTAACATAACCCTAGACCAAATTAAGGGCCTCTGAATAAGCTTTCCAACAAGGTATCATATGCCTTAATTGGGCTTAAGATGAGTAAGTTAGGCCCATTTAAGTGAAGGAACATCATGGGATCCACGCCGATCCCAACTTGGGGCCCAATTTAGCTTTGATTTTTGCCTAATTTGACAATTCTTGTGATACCTGAAATTGTAGGTCTCTTCCTTATCTTTCTAGGGACAGCAAGATCACCAAAATCCTATATATGTATCTTTAGTTATGCTCTGCGTAAGGCAACAAGGTCAGGATGAGTGAAAAATCCGAAAATTAACATTGTTTAGCAATTAAGCCCAATAATGTAAAAGAAAAAACAATGGTTATAAAAGTTGTCTAATATCCGTCTCTCTTTGGCTTGTGTGGCTGTAAACTACTATTTATGCTTATTAATCCTGACCTAACCCTAGACCAAATTAAGGGCCTCTGAATACGCTTTCCAACAAGGTATCATATGCCTTAATTGGGCTTAACAAGTGTATGTTAGGCCCATTTAAATGAAGGAACATCATGTACTGCGCACTGATCCGCGCCAGAGAGCTCGGGACCCAATTTAGCCTTGATTTTGGCCTAATTTGACAATTCTTGTGAAACCTGAAATTGTAGGTCCCTTCCTTATCTTTCTAGGGACAGCAAGATCACCAAAATCCGATATCTGTATCTTTAGTTATGCTCTGCGTAAGGCATCAATGTCAGGATGAGTGAAAAATCCGAAAATTAACAATGTTTTGCAATTAAGCCCAATAATGTAAAAGAAAAAACAATGGTTATAAAAGTTATCTAATATCCGTCTCTCTTTGGCTTGTGTGCCTGTAAACTACTATTTATGCTTATTAATGCTGACCTAACCCTAGACCAAATTTAGGGCCTCTGAATAAGCTATCCAACAAGGTATCATATGCCTTAATTGGGCTTAAGATGAGTATGTTAGGCCCATTTAAGTGAAGGAACATCATGGACTGCGCACTGAACCGCGCCAGGGAGCTCAGGACCCAACTTGGCCTTGATTTTGGCCTAATTTGACAGTTCTTGTAAAACCTGAAATTGTAGGTCTCTTCCTTATATTTCTAGGGACACCAAGATCACCAAAATCCGAAATCTGTATCTTTAGTATTGCTCTGCGTAAGGCAACAAGGTCAGGATGAGTGAAAAATCAGAAAATTAAGAATGTTTAGCAATTAAGCCCAAAAATGTAAAAGAAAAAACAATGATTATAAAAGTTGTCTCATTTCCGTCTCTCTCTGGCTTGTGTGGCTGTAAACTACTATTTTTGCTTATTAATCCTGACCTAACCCTAGACCAAATTAAGGGCCTCTGAATAAGCTATACAATAAGGTATCATATGCCTTAATTGTGCTTAAGATGAGTAAGTTAGGCCCATTTAACTGAAGGAACATCATTAACTGCGCACTGATCCGCGCCAGAGAACTCGTGACCCAATTTAGCCTTAATTTTGGAGTAATTTGACAATTCTTGGAATGCTTGAAATTGTAGGTCTCTTCCTTATCTTTCTAGGGACAACAAGATCACCAAAATCCGATATTTGTAGCTCTAGTCAAGCTCTGCGCAAGGCAACAAGGTCAGGTTGAGTTAAAAATCCGAAAATTAACAATGTTTAGGAATTCAGCCCAATAATGTAAAAGCAAAAACAATGATTGTAAAAGTTGTCTAATTTTCGTCTCTCTCTGGCTTGTGTGGCTGTAAACTTCTATTTATGCTTATTAATCCTGAACTAACCCTAGACCAAATTAAGGGCCTCTGAATAAGCTATACAACAAGGTATCATATGTCTTAATTGGGCTTAAGATGAGTAAGTTAGGCCCATTTAACGGAAGGAACATCATGGACTGCGCACTGATCCGCGCCAGAGAACTCGTGACCCAATTTAGCCTTAATTTTGGGGTAATTTGACAATTCTTGGAAAGCTTGAAATTGTAGGTCTCTTCCTTATCTTTCTAGGGACAACAAGATCACCAAAATCCGATATCTGTAGCTCTAGTCAAGCTCTGCGGAAGGCAACAAGGTCAGGTTGAGTTAAAAATCCGAAAATTAACAATGTTTAGGAATTCAGTCCAAGAATGTAAAAGCAAAAACAATGATTGTAAAAGTTGTCTAATTTTCGTCTCTCTCTGGCTTGTGCGGCTGTAAACTGCTATATGCTTATTAATCATTACCTAACCCTAGACTAAATTAAGGGCCTCAGAATAAGCTTTCCAACAACGTATCATAAGCCTTAATTGGGCTTAAGATGAGTATGTTAGGCCCATTTAAGTGAATGAACATAATGGACTGCGCACTGATCCGCGCCAGAGAACTCGGGACCCAATTTAGCCTTGATTTTGGCCTAGTTTGACAATTCTTTTAAAACCTGAAATTGTAGGTCCCTTCCTTATCTTTCTAGGGACAACAAGATCACCCAAATCCGATATTTGTAGCTCTAGTCAATCTCTGTGCAAGGCAACAAGGTCAGGATGAGTGAAAAATCCGAAAATTAACAATGTTTAGCAATTCAGCCCAATAATATAAAAGCAAAAACAATTATTGTAAAAGTTGTCTAATTTCCGTCTCTCTCTGGCTTGTGTGGCTGTAAACTACTATTTATGCTTATTAATCCCGACCTAACCCTAGACCAAGTTAGAATAAGCTTTCCAACAAGGTATCATATGCCTTAATTGGGCTTAAGATGAGTATGTTAGGCCCATTTAAGTGAAGGAACATCATGGACGCACACTGATCCGTGTCAGAGAGCTTCGGACCCAATTTAGCCTTGATTTTGGCCTAATTTGACAATTCCTGTAAAACCTGAAATTGTAGGTCTCTTCCTTATCTTTCTAGGGACAGCAAGATCACCAAAATCCGATATCTGTATCTTTAGTTATGCTCTGCGTAAGGTTACAAGGTCAGGATGAGTGAAAAAATCGAAAATTAACTATGTTTAACAATTAAGCCCAATAATGTAAAAGAAAAAACAATGATTATAAAAGTTGTCTAATTTACACTGGCTTTTAATGCAGGTTTGGATTTGAGGACAAATCACTTTCAAGAAGTGGGGAATGATAGGAACATGGATGGCTTGAGCATGTGGAAAGAAGCATATTTGGGCTGAATTTTAGGATGACCTTTTGTATTCTCCTAGCCTCATTAAATGCATCCTATTAATGCATGACAGTGGGATATCATGTTTATGCCCATTTACTAGGTAATGTAAATGCAATTACCAATTTATGGTAAATGCATGATAGTGGGATATCATTTATGCTCATTTACTAGGTAATGTAAATGCAATTACCAATTTATGGTAAATGCATGATAGTGGGATACCATTTATGCTCATTTACTAGGTAATGTAAATGTGATTACCAATTTGTGGTAAATGCATGATAGTGGGTGTTTTATTTCTTGTATTTCCAAGTTAGCCCATAAATAGGGAACTCTTGTACTACACAAATCAATTTTGAAGATAATGAAATTTGAAGAGTTTTCTCTATTGTGAGAGCTTCCCTTGGGTTCTTGGGTAAAAGAACTAAATCCGATCTTATCAAGGCAACTTGTGGCGATCAAACCCATGACTGATCACTCACCTTCTCACCTATATCTTGAGTGTGGCGTCAATATCCTTCTTTTGTCTGAAACTTCAAGGCGGTCCGGATTTGGATCATATCATCTAGGGACAACAAGATCACCAAAATCCGATATCGGTAGCTTTAGTCAAGCTCTGTGCAAGGCAACAAGGTCAGGATGAGTGAAAAATCCGAAAATTAACAATGTTTAGCAATTAAGCACAATAATGTAAAAGCAAAAACAATGATTGTAAAAGTTGTCTAATTTTCGTCTCTCTCTGGCTTGTGCGGCTGTAAACTTCTATTTATGCTTATAAATCCTGGCCTAACCCTAGACCAAAATAAGGGCCTCAGAATAAGCTTTCCAACAAGGTATCATATGCCTTAATTGAGTTTAAGATGAGTAAGTTATGCCCATTTAAGTGAAGGAACAAAAGGGACTGCGCACTGATCTGCGCTAGAGAACTCGGGACCCAATTTAGCCTTGATTTTGGCCTAATTTGACAATTCTTGTGAAACCTGAAATTGTAGGTCTATTCCTTATCTTGCTAGCGACAACAAGATCACCAAAATCCGATATCTGTAGCTCTAGTCAAGCTCTGCGCAACGCAACAAGGTCACGATGAGTGAAAAATCCGAAAATCAACAATGTTTAGCAATTAAGCCCATTAATGTAAAAGTAAAAACAATGATTGTAAAAGTTGTCTAATTTCCGTTTCTCTCTGGATTGTTCGGCTGTAAACTGCTATTTATGCTTATAAATCCTGACCTAACCCTAGACCAAATTAAGGATCTCTGAACAAGCTTTCCAACAAGGTATCAGATGCCTTAATTGAGCTTAAGATGAGTAAGTTAGGCCCATTAAAGTGAAGGAACATCATGGAATATGCATTGATCCGCGCTAGAGATCTCCGGACCCAATTTAGCCTTTATTTTGGCCTAATTTGACAACTCTAGTGAAACCTGAAATTGTAGGTCTCTTCCTTATTTTCTAGGGACAACAAGATCACCAAAATCCGATATTTGTAGCCCTAGTCAAGCTCTGCGCAAGTCAACAAGGTCAGGATGAGTGAAAAATCCCAAAATTAACAATGTTTAGCAATTAAGTCCAATAATGTTAAAGCAAAAACAATGATTGTAAAACTTGTCTAATTTCAGTCTCTCTCTGGCTTGTGCGGCTGTAAACTGCAATTTATGCTTATTAATCATGACCTAACCCTAGACCAAATCAAGGGCCTCTGAATAAGCTTTCCAACATGGTATCATATGCCTTAATTGAGCTTAAGATGAGTAAGTTAGGCCCATTTACGTGAAGGAACATCATGGAATGCGCATTGATCCGCGCCAGAGAACTCGGGACCCAATTTAGCCATCATTTTGGCCTAATTTGACAATTCTAGTGAAACCTGAAATTATAGGTCTCTTCCTTATCTTTCTAGGGACAACAAGATCACCAAAATCCGATATCCATAGCTTCAGTTATACTCTGCGCAAGGCAACAAGGTCGGGATGAGTGAAAAATCCTAAAATTAACAATGTTTAGCAATTAAGCCTAATAATGTAAAAGCAAAAACAATGATTGTAAAAGTTGTCTAATTTCCGCCTCTCTCTGGCTTGTGCGGCTGTAAACTGTTATTTAACCTTATTAATCCTGACCTAACCCTGGACCAAATTAAGGGAATCTGAATAAGCTTTCCAACAACGTATCATATGCCTTAATTGGGCTTAAGATGAGTAAGTTAGGCCCATTTAAGTGAAGGAACATCATGGACAGTGTATTGATCCATGACAGAGAACTCGAGACCCAATTTAGCCTTCATTTTGGCCTAATTTGACAATTCTTGTGAAACCTGAAATTGTAGGCCTCTTCCTTATCTTTCTAGGGACAACAAGATCACCAAAATCAGATACTGTAGCTCAAGTTATGCACTGCGCAAGGCAACAAGGTCAGGATGAGTGAAAAATCCGAAAATTTACAATGTTTAGCAATTAAGCCCATTAATGTAAAAGCAAAAACAATGATTGTAAAAGTTGTCTAATTTCTGTCTCTCTCTAGCTTGTGCGGCTGTAAACTGCTATTTATGCTTATTAATCCTAACCTAACCCTTGACGAAATTAAGGGCCAGTGAATAAGCTTTCCAACAAGGTATCATATGCCTAAATTGAGCTTAAGATGAGAAAGTTAGGCCCATTTAAGTGAAGGAACATCGTGGACTGCACATTGATCCACGCCAGATATCTCGGGACCCAATTTAGCCTAGATTTTGGTCTAATTTGACAATTCTTGTGAAGCCTGAAATTGTAGGTCTCTTCCTTATCTTTCTAGGGACAACAAGGTCACCAAAATCCGATATCTGTAGTTCAAGTCAAGCTCTGCACAAGGCAACAAGGTAAGAATGAGTGAAAAATCCGAAAATTAACAATGTTTAGCAATTAAGCCCATTAATGTAAAAGGTAAAACAATGATTGTAAAAGTTGTCTAATTTCCGTCTCTCTCTGGCTTGTACGGCTGTAAACCGCTATTTATGCTTATTAATCCTGACCTAACCCTAAACCAAATTAAGGGCCTCTGAATAAGCTTTCCAACAAGGTATCATATGCCTTAATTGGGCTTAAGATGAGTTAGTTAGGCCCAATTAAGTGAAGGAACATCATGGAGTGCGCATTGATCCGCGCCAGAGAACTCGTGACCCAATTTAGCCTTGATTTTGGCCTAATTTAACAATTCTAGTGAAACCTGAAATTGTAGGTCTCTTCCTTATCTTTCTAGGGACAACAAGATCACCAAAATCCGATATTTGTAGCTTCAGTTATACTCCGCGCAAGGCAACAAGGTCAGGATGAGTGAAAAATCCTAAAATTAACAATGTTTAGCAATTAAGCCCAATAATGTAAAAGCAAAAACAATGATTGTAAAAGTTGTCTAATTTCCGTCTCTCTCGGGCTTGTGCGGCTGTAAACTGCAATTTATGCTTATTAATCCTTACCTAACCCTGGACCAAATTAAGGGCCTCTGAATAAGCTTTCCAAAAATGTATCATATGCCTTAATTGGGCTTATGATGAGTAAGTTAGGCCCATTTAAGTGAAGGAATATCATGGACTACGCAATGATCCGCGCCAGATAACTCGGGACCCAATTTAGCCTTTATTTTGGCCTAATTTGACAATTCTCGTGAAACCTGAAATCGTAGGTCTCTTCCTTATCTTTCTAGGGACAACAAGATCACCAAAATCCGATATCTGTAGCTCTAGTCAAGCTCTGCGCAAGGCAACATGGTCAGGATGAGTAAAAAATCCTAAAATTAACAATGTTTAGCAATTAAGCCCATAAATGTAAAAGCTAAAACAATGATTGTAAAAGTTGTCTAATTTGCGTCTCTCTCTGGCTTGTGTGGCTGTAAATCGCTATTTATGCTTATAAATCCTGACCTAACCCTAGACCAAATTATGGGCCTCTGAATAAGTTTTCCAACAAGGTATCATATGCCTTAATTGAGCTTAAGATGAGTAAGTTAGACCCATTTAACTGAAGGAACATCGTGGACAGCACATTGATCTGCGCCAGATAACTTGGGACCCAATTTAGCCTTGATTTTGGTCTATTTTGACAATTCTTGTGAAACCTGAAATTTTAGGTCTCTTCCTTATCTTTCTAGGGACAACAAGATCACCAAAATCCGATATCTGTAGTTCTAGTCAAGCTCTGCACATGGCAACAAGTTCAGGATGAGTGAAAAATCTGAAAATTAACAATGTTTAGCAATTAAGCCCATTAATGTAAAAGGTAAAACAATGATTGTAAAAGTTGTCTAATTTCCATCTCTCTCTGGCTTGTGCGGCTGTAAACCGCTATTTATGCTTATTAATCCTGACCTAACCCTAGACCAAATTAAGGGCATCTGAATAAGCTTTCCAACAAGGTGTCATATGCCTTAATTGGGCTTAAGATGAGTAAGCTAGGCCCATTTAAGTGAAGGAACATCATGGATTACACAATGATCCGTGCCAGATAACTCGGGACCCAATTTAGCCTTTATTTTCGCCTAATTTGACAATTCTAGTGACACCTGAAATTGTAGGTATCTTCCTTATCTTTCTAGGGACAGCAAGATCACCCAAATCTGATATCTGTAGCTCTAGTCAAGCTCTGCGCAAGGCAACAAGGTCAGGATGAGTGAAAAATCCTAAAATTAACAATGTTTAGCAATTAAGCCCAATAATGTAAAAGCTAAAACAATGATTGTAAAAGTTGTCTAATTTCCGTCTCTCTCTGCCTTGTACGGTTGTGAACCGCTATTTATGCTTATTAATCCTGACTTTACCCTGGATCAAATTAAGGGCCTCTGATTAAGCTTTCCAACAATGTATCATATGCCTTAATAGGGCTTAAGATGAGTAAGTTAGGCCCATTTAAGTGAAGGAACATCATGGACTACACAATGATCCGCGCCAGATAACTCGGGACCCAATTTAGCCTTTATTTTCGCCTAATTTGACAATTCTAGTGACACCTGAAATTGTAGGTATCTTCCTTATCATTCTAGGGACAGCAAGATCACCAAAATCCGATATCTGTAGCTCTAGTCAAGCTCTGCGCAAGGCAACAAGGTCAGGATGAGTGAAAAATCCTAAAATTAACAATGTTTAGCAATTAAGACCAATAATGTAAAAGCAAAAACAATGATTGTAAAAGTTGTCTAATTTCCGTCTCTCTCTGGCTTGTACGGTTGTGAACCGCTATTTTTGCTTATAAATCCTGACCTAACCCTAGACCAAATTAAGGGCCTCTGAATAAGCATTCCAAAAATGTATCATATGCCTTAATTGGCCTTATGATGAGTAAGTTAGGCCCATTTAAGTGAAGGAATATCATGGACTACGCAATGATCCGCGCCAGATAACTCGGGACCCAATTTAGCCTTTATTTTGGCCTAATTTGACAATTCTCGTGAAACCTGAAATTGTAGGTCTCTTCCTTATCTTTCTAGGGACAACAAGATCACCAAAATCCGATATCTGTAGCTCTAGTCAAGCTCTGCGCAAGGCAACAAGGTCAGGATGAGTAAAAAATCCAAAAATTAACAATGTTTAGCAATTAAGCCGATTAATGTAAAAGCTAAAACAATGATTGTAAAAGTTGTCTAATTTTCGTCTCTCTCTGGCTTGTGCAGCTGTAAACCGCTATTTATGCTTATAAATCCTGACCTAACCTAGACCAAATTCTGGGCCTCTGAATAAGCTTTCCAACAAGGTATCATATGCCTTAATTGAGCTTAATATGAGTAAGTTAGACCCATTTAACTGAAGGAACATCGTGGACAGCACATTGATCTGCGCCAGGTAACTCGGGACCCAATTTAGCCTTGATTTTGGTCTATTTTGACAATTCTTGTGAAACCTGAAATTGTAGGTCTCTTCCTTATCTTTCTAGGGACAACAAGATCACCAAAATCCGATATCTGTTGTTCTAGTCAAGCTCTGCACATGGCAGCAAGTTCAGGATGAGTGAAAAATCCGAAAATTAACAATGTTTAGCAATTAAGCCCATTAATGTAAAAGGTAAAACAATGATTGTAAAAGTTGTCTAATTTCCATCTCTCTCTGGTTTGTGCGGCTGTAAACCGCTATTTATGCTTATTAATCCTGACCTAACCCTAGACCAAATTAAGGGCCTCTGATTAAGCTTTCCAACAAGGTGTCATATGCCTTAATTGGGCTTAAGATGAGTAAGCTAGGCCCATTTAAGTGAAGGAACATCATGGACTACGCATTGATCCGCGACAGAGAACTCGGGACCCAATTTAGCCATGATTTTGGCCTAATTTGACAATTCTAGTGAAACCTGAAATTGTAGGTCTCTTCCTTATCTTTCTAGGGACAACAAGATCACCAAAATCCGATATTTGTAGCTTCAGTTATACTCTGCGCAAGGCAATAAGGTCAGGATGAGTGAAAAATCCTAAAATTAACAATGTTTAGCAATTAAGCCCAATAATGTAAAAGCAAAAACAATGATTGTAAAAGTTGTCTAATTTCCGTCTCTCTCTGGCTTGTACGGTTGTGAACCGCTATTTATGCTTATTAATCCTGACTTTACCCTAGACCAAATTAAGGGCCTCTGAATAAGCTTTCCAACAATGTATCATATGCCTTAATAGGGCTTAAGATGAGTAAGTTAGCCCCATTTTAGTGAAGGAACATCATGGACTGCGCAATGATCCGCGGTAGAGAACTCGGGACCCAATTTAGCCTTGATTTTGGCCTAATTTGACAATTCTTGTGAAACCTGAAATTTTGGGTCTCTTCCTTATCTTTCTAGGGATAACAAGATCAGCAAAATCCGATATCTGTAGTTCTAGTCAAGCTATGCGCAAGGCAACAAGATCAGGATGAGTGAAAAATACGAAAATTAACAATGTTTCGCAATTAAGCCCATTAATGTAAAAGCTAAAACAATGATTGTAAAAGTTGTCTAATTTCCGTCTCTCTCTGGCTTGTACGGCTGTAAACCCCTATTTTTGCTTATAAATCCTGACCCAACCCTATACCAAATTAAGGGCCTCTAAACAAGCTTTCCAACAAGGTATCATATGCCTTAATTGAGCTTAAGATGAGTAAGTTAGGCACATTTAAGTGAAGGAATATAACGGACTTCGCATTGATCCGCGCCAGAGAACTCGGGACCCAATTTAACCTTTATTTTCGCCTAATCTGACAATTCTAGTGACACCTAAAATTGTAGGTCTCTTCCTTATCTTTCTAGGGACAACAAGATCACCAAAATCCGATATCTATAGCTCCAGTTATACTCTGCGCAAGGCAACAAGGTCAGGATTAGTGAAAAATCCTAAAATTAACAATGTTTAGCAATTAAGCCCAATAATGTAAAAGCAAAAATAAAGATTGTCAAAGTTGTCTAATTTCTGTCTCTCTCTGACTTGTGCGACTGTAAACTGCTATTTATGCTTATAAATCCTGGCCTAACCCTAGACTAAATTAAGGGCCTCGGAATAAGCTTCCCAACAAGGTATCATATGCCTTAATTGAGTTTAAGATGAGTAAATTAGGCCCATTTAAGTGAAGGACCATCTTGGACTGTGCACTGATCCGCGCCAGAGAACTCGGGACCCAATTTAGCATTGATTTTGGCCTAATTTGACAATTCTTGTGAAACCTGAAATTGTAGGTCTCTTCCTTATCTTTCTAGGGACAACAAGATCACCAAAATCCGATACCTGTAGCTCTAGTCGAGCTCTGCGCAAGTTAACAAGGTAAGGATTAGTGAAAAATCCTAAAATTAACAATGGTTAGCAATTAAGCCCAATAATTTGAAAGCAAAAACAATGATTGTAAAAGTTGTCTAATTTCTGTCTCTCTCCGACTTGTTTTGATGTAAATTGCTATTTATGCTTATTAATCCTGACCTAACACTAGACCAAATTATGGGCCTCTGAATAAGCTTTCCCTCAAGGTATCTTATGCCTTAATTGGGCTTAAGATAAGTAAGTTAGGCCCATTTAAGTGAAGGACCATCATGGATTGCGCAATGATCTGCGCCAGAGAACTCGGGATCCAATTTAGCCTTGATTTTGGCCTAATTTGACAATTCTTGTGAAACCTGATATTGTAGGTCTCTTCCTTATCTTTCTAGGGACAACAAGATCATCAAAATCCGATAACTATAGCTCCAGTTATACTCTGCGCAAGGCAACAAGGTCAGGATTATTGAAAAATCCTAAAATTAACAATGTTTAGCAATTAAGCCCAATAATGTAAAAGCAAAAATAAAGATTGTAAAAGTTGTCTAATTTCTGTCTCTCTCTAACTTGTGCGGATGTAAACTGCTATTTATGCTTATAAATCCTGGCCTAACCCTAGACCAAATTAAGGGCCTCGGAATAAGCTTTCCAACAAGGTTTCATATGCCTTAATTGAGCTTAAGATGTGTAAGTTAGGCCCATTTAAGTGAAGGAACTTCATCGACTGCGAATTGATCCGTGCCAGAGAACTCGGGACCCAATTTAGCCTCTATTATGGCCTAATTTGACAATTCTAGTGAAACCTGAAATTGTAGGTCTCTTCCTTATCTTTCTAGGGACAACAAGATCACCAAAATCCGATATCTGTTGCTCTAGTCAAGTTCTGCGCAAGTCAACAAGGTCAGGATGAGTGAAAAATCCTAAAATTTACAATGTTTGTCAATTATGCCCAATAATTTAAAAGCAAAAACAATGATTGTAAAAGTTGTCTAATTTCTGTCTCTCTCTGGCTTGTGCGGCTGTAAAATGCTATTTATGCTTATTAATCCTGACCTAACCCTAGACCAAATTAAGGGCCACTGAATAAGCTTTCCCACAAGGTATCATATGCCTTAATTGGGCTTAAGATGAGTAAGTTAGGCCCATTTAAGTGAAGGAACATCACGGACTGCGCACTGATCCGCGCCAGAGAACTCGGGACCCAATTTAACCTTTATTTTGGCCTAATTTGACAATTCTAGTGAAACCTGAAATTGTAGGTCTCTTCCTTATCTTTCTAGGGACAACAAGATCACCAAAATCCGATATCAGTAGCTCTAGTCAAGCTCTGCGTAAGGCAACAAGGTATCATATGCCTTAATTGGGCTTAAGATGAGTTAGTTAGGCCCAATTAAGTGAAGGAACATCATGGAGTGCGCATTGATCCGCGCCAGAGAATTCGGGACCCAATTTAGCCTTGATTTTGGCCTAATTTGACAATTCTAGTGAAACCTGAAATTGTAGGACTCTTCCTTATCTTTCTAGGGACAACAAGATCACCAAAATCCAATATCTGTAGCTTCAGTTATACACCGCGCAAGGCAACAAGGTCAGGATGAGTGAAAAATCCTAAAATTAACAATGTTTAGCAATTAAGCCCAATAATGTAAAAGCAAAAACAATGATTGTAAAAGTTGTCTAATTTCCGTCTCTCTCGGGCTTGTGCGGCTGTAAACTGCAATTTATGCTTATTAATCCTGACCTAACCCTGGACTAAATTAAGGGCCTCTGAATAAGCTTTCCAAAAATGTATCATATGCCTTAATTGGGCTTATGATGAGTAAGTTAGGCCCATTTAAGTGAAGGAATATCATGGACTACGCAATGATCCGCGCCAGATAACTCGGGACCCAATTTAGCCTTTATTCTCGCCTAATTTGACAATTCTAGTGACACCTGAAATTGTAGGTATCTTCCTTATCATTCTAGGGACAGCAAGATCACCAAAATCCGATATCTGTAGCTCTAGTCAAGCTCTGCGCAAGGCAACAAGGTCAGGATGAGTGAAAAATCCTAAAATTAACAATGTTTAGCAATTAAGACCAATAATGTAAAAGCAAAAACAATGATTGTAAAAGTTGTCTAATTTCCGTCTCTCTCTGGCTTGTACGGTTGTGAACCGCTATTTATGCTTAGAAATCCTGACCTAACCCTAGACCAAATTAAGGGCCTTTGAATAAGCTTTCCAACAAGGTATGATATGACTTAATTGAGCTTAAGATGAGTAAGTTAGGCACATTTAAGTGAAGGAATATAATGGACTGCGCACTGATCCGTGCCAGAGAACTCGGGACCCAATTTAGCCTTGATTTTAGCCTAATTTGACAATTCTGATGAAACTTGAAATTGCAGGTCTCTTCCTTATCTTTCTAGGGACAACAAGATCACCAAAATATGATATCTGTAGCTTCGGTTATACTGTGCACAAGGCAACAGGGACAGGATGAGTGAAAAATCATAAAATTAACAATGTTTAGCAATTAAGCCCAATAATGTAAAAGCAATAACAATGATTGTAAAAGTTGTCTAATTTCCGTCTCTCTCTGGCTTGTGCGGCTGTAAACTGCTATTTATGCTTCTTAATCCTGACCTAACCCTGGACCAAATTAAGGGCCTGTGAATAAGCTTTCCAACAATGTATCATATGCCATAATTGGGCTTAAGATGAGTAAGTTAGGCCCATTTTAGTGAAGGAACATCATGGACTGCGCAATGATCCGCGGTAGAGAACTCGGGACCCAATTTAGCCTTTATTTTGGCCTAATTTGACAATTCTTGTGAAACCTGAAATTTTGGGTCTCTTCCTTATCTTTCTAGGGATAACAAGATCAGCAAAATCCGATATCTGTAGTTCTAGTCAAGCTATGCGCAAGGCAACAAGATCAGGATGAGTGAAAAATACGAAAATTAACAATGTTTCGCAATTAAGCCCATTAATGTAAAAGCTAAAACAATGATTGTAAAAGTTGTCTAATTTCCGTCTCTCTCTGGCTTGTACGGCTGTAAACCCCTATTTTTGCTTATAAATCCTGACCCAACCCTATACCAAATTAAGGGCCTCTAAACAAGCTTTCCAACAAGGTATCATATGCCTTAATTGAGCTTAAGATGAGTAAGTTAGGCACATTTAAGTGAAGGAATATAATGGACTTCGCATTGATCCGCGCCAGAGAACTCGGGACCCAATTTAACCTTTATTTTCGCCTAATCTGACAATTCTAGTGACACCTAAAATTGTAGGTCTCTTCCTTATCTTTCTAGGGACAACAAGATCACCAAAATCCGATATCTATAGCTCCAGTTATACTCACAAGAAGGCAACAAGGTCAGGATTAGTGAAAAATCCTAAAATTAACAATGTTTAGCAATTAAGCCCAATAATGTAAAAGCAAAAATAAAGATTGTCAAAGTTGTCTAATTTCTGTCTCTCTCTGACTTGTGCGACTGTAAACTGCTATTTATGCTTATAAATCCTGGCCTAACCCTAGACTAAATTAAGGGCCTCGGAATAAGCTTCCCAACAAGGTATCATATGCCTTAATTGAGTTTAAGATGAGTAAATTAGGCCCATTTAAGTGAAGGACCATCTTGGACTGTGCACTGATCCGCGCCAGAGAACTCGGGACCCAATTTAGCATTGATTTTGGCCTAATTTGACAATTCTTGTGAAACCTGAAATTGTAGGTCTCTTCCTTATCTTTCTAGGGACAACAAGATCACCAAAATCCGATACCTGTAGCTCTAGTCGAGCTCTGCGCAAGTTAACAAGGTAAGGATTAGTGAAAAATCCTAAAATTAACAATGGTTAGCAATTAAGCCCAATAATTTGAAAGCAAAAACAATGATTGTAAAAGTTGTCTAATTTCTGTCTCTCTCCGACTTGTTTTGATGTAAATTGCTATTTATGCTTATTAATCCTGACCTAACACTAGACCAAATTATGGGCCTCTGAATAAGCTTTCCCTCAAGGTATCTTATGCCTTAATTGGGCTTAAGATAAGTAAGTTAGGCCCATTTAAGTGAAGGACCATCATGGATTGCGCAATGATCTGCGCCAGAGAACTCGGGATCCAATTTAGCCTTGATTTTGGCCTAATTTGACAATTCTTGTGAAACCTGATATTATAGGTCTCTTCCTTATCTTTCTAGGGACAACAAGATCATCAAAATCCGATAACTATAGCTCCAGTTATACTCTGCGCAAGGCAACAAGGTCAGGATTATTGAAAAATCCTAAAATTAACAATGTTTAGCAATTAAGCCCAATAATGTAAAAGCAAAAATAAAGATTGTAAAAGTTGTCTAATTTCTGTCTCTCTCTAACTTGTGCGGATGTAAACTGCTATTTATGCTTATAAATCCTGGCCTAACCCTATACCAAATTAAGGGCCTCGGAATAAACTTTCCAACAAGGTTTCGTATGCCTTAATTGAGCTTAAGATGTGTAAGTTAGGCCCATTTAAGTGAAGGAACTTCATGGACTGCGAATTGATCCGCGCCAGAGAACTCGGGACCCAATTTAGCCTCTATTTTGGCCGAATTTGACAATTCTAGTGAAACCTGAAATTGTAGGTCTCTTCCTTATCTTTCCAGGGACAACAGGATCACCAAAATCCGATATCTGTAGCTCTAGTCAAGCTCTGCGCAAGTCAACAAGGTCAGGATGAGTGAAAAATCCTAAAATTTACAATGTTTGTCAATTATGCCCAATAATTTAAAAGCAAAAACAATGATTGTAAAAGTTGTCTAATTTCTGTCTCTCTCTGGCTTGTGCGGCTGTAAAATGCTATTTATGCTTATTAATCCTGACCTAACCCTAGACCAAATTAAGGGCCACTGAATAAGCTTTCCCACAAGGTATCATATGCCTTAATTGGGCTTAAGATGAGTAAGTTAGGCCCATTTAAGTGAAGGAACATCACGGACTGCGCACTGATCCGCGCCAGAGAACTCGGGACCCAATTTAACCTTTATTTTGGCCTAATTTGACAATTCTAGTGAAACCTGAAATTGTAGGTCTCTTCCTTATCTTTCTAGGGACAACAAGATCACAAAAATCCGATATCAGTAACTCTAGTCAAGCTCTGCGTAAGGCAACAAGGTATCATATGCCTTAATTGGGCTTAAGATGAGTTAGTTAGGCCCAATTAAGTGAAGGAACATCATGGAGTGCGCATTGATCCGCGCCAGAGAATTCGGGACCCAATTTAGCCTTGATTTTGGCCTAATTTGACAATTCTAGTGAAACCTGAAATTGTAGGACTCTTCCTTATCTTTCTAGGGACAACAAGATCACCAAAATCCAATATCTGTAGCTTCAGTTATACACCGCGCAAGGCAACAAGGTCAGGATGAGTGAAAAATCCTAAAATTAACAATGTTTAGCAATTAAGCCCAATAATGTAAAAGCAAAAACAATGATTGTAAAAGTTGTCTAATTTCCGTCTCTCTCGGGCTTGTGCGGCTGTAAACTGCAATTTATGCTTATTAATCCTGACCTAACCCTGGACTAAATTAAGGGCCTCTGAATAAGCTTTCCAAAAATGTATCATATGCCTTAATTGGGCTTATGATGAGTAAGTTAGGCCCATTTAAGTGAAGGAATATCATGGACTACGCAATGATCCGCGCCAGATAACTCGGGACCCAATTTAGCCTTTATTTTGGCCTAATTTGACAATTCTCGTGAAACCTGAAATTGTATGTCTCTTCCTTATCTTTCTAGGGACAACAAGATCACCAAAATCCGATATCTGTAGCTCTAGTCAAGCTCTGCGCAAGGCAACATGGTCAGGATGAGTAAAAAATCCTAAAATTAACAATGTTTAGCAATTAAGCCCATTAATGTAAAAGCTAAAACAATGATTGTAAAAGTTGTCTAATTTGCGTCTCTCTCTGGCTTGTGCGGATGTAAACCGCTATTTATGCTTATAAATCCTGACCTAACCCTAGACCAAATTATGGGCCTCTGAATAAGTTTTCCATCAAGGTATCATATGCCTTAATTGAGCTTAAGATGAGTAAGTTAGACCCATTTAACTGAAGGAACATCGTGGACAGCACATTGATCTGCGCCAGATAACTTGGGACCCAATTTAGCATTGATTTTGGTGTATTTTAACAATTCTTGTGAAACCTGAAATTGTAGGTCTCTTCCTTATCTTTCTAGGGACAACAAGATCACCAAAATCCGATATCTGTAGTTCTAGTCAAGCTCTGCACATGGCAACAAGTTCAGGATGAGTGAAAAATCTGAAAATTAACAAAGTTTAGCAATTAAGCCCATTAATGTAAAAGGTAAAACAATGATTGTAAAAGTTGTCTAATTTCCATCTCTCTCTGGCTTGTGCGGCTGTAAACCGCTATTTATTCTTATTAATCCTGACCTAACCCTATACCAAATTAAGGGCCTCTGAATAAGCTTTCCAACAAGGTGTCATGTGCCTTAATTGGGCTTAAGATGAGTAGGCTAGGCCCATTTAAGTGAAGGAACATCATGGACTACACAATGATCCGTGCCAGATAACTCGGGACCCAATTTAGCCTTTATTTTCGCCTAATTTGACAATTCTAGTGACACCTGAAATTGTAGGTATCTTCCTTATCTTTCTAGGGACAGCAAGATCACCAAAATTCGATATCTGTAGCTCTAGTCAAGCTCTGCGCAAGGCAACAAGGTCAGGATGAGTGAAAAATCCTAAAATTAACAATGTTTAGCAATTAAGCCCAATAATGTAAAAGCTAAAACAATGATTGTAAAAGTTGTCTAATTTCCGTCTCTCTCTGCCTTGTACGGTTGTGAACCGCTAATTATGCTTATTAATCCTGACTTTACCCTGGACCAAATTAAGGACCTCTGAATAAGCTTTCCAACAATGTATCATATGCCTTAATAGGGCTTAAGATGAGTAAGTTAGGCCCATTTAAGTGAAGGAACATCATGGACTACACAATGATCCGCGCCGGATAACACGGGACCCAATTTAGCCTTTATTTTCGCCTAATTTGACAATTCTAGTGACACCTGAAATTGTAGGTATCTTCCTTATCTTTCTAGGGACAGCAAGATCACCAAAATCCGATATCTGTAGCTCTAGTCAAGCTCTGCGCAAGACAACAAGGTCAGGATGAGTGAAAAATCCTAAAATTAACAATGTTTAGCAATTAAGACCAATAATGTAAAAGCAAAAACAATGATTGTAAAAGTTGTCTAATTTCCGTCTCTCTCTGGCTTGTACGGTTGTGAACCGCTATTCATGCTTATAAATCCTGACCTAACCCTAGACCAAATTAAGGGCCTTTGAATAAGCTTTCCAACAAGGTATCATATGCCTTAATTGAGCTTAAGATGAGTAAGTTAGGCACATTTAAGTGAAGGAATATAATGGACTGCGCACTGATCCGTGCCAGAGAACTCGGGACCCAATTTAGCCTTGATTTTAGCCTAATTTGACAATTCTGATGAAACTTGAAATTGAAGGTCTCTTCCTTATCTTTCTAGGGACAACAAGATCACCAAAATCTGATATCTGTAGCTTCGGTTATACTGTGCACAAGGCAACAGGGTCAGGATGAGTGAAAAATCCTCAAATTAACAATGTTTAGCAATTAAGCCCAATAATGTAAAAGCAAAAACAATGATCGTAAAAGTTGTCTAATTTCCGTCTCTCTATGGCTTGTGCGGCTGTAAACTACTATTTATTCTTATTAATCCTGACCTAACCCTGAACCAAATTAAGGGCCTGTGAATAAGCTTTCCAACAATGTATCATATGCCATAATTGGGCTTAAGATGAGTAAGTTAGCCCCATTTTAGTGAAGGAACATCATGGACTGCGCAATGATCCGCGGTAGAGAACTCGGGACCCAATTTAGCCTTGATTTTGGCCTAATTCGACAATTCTTGTGAAACCTGAAATTTTGGGTCTCTTCCTTATCTTTCTAGGGATAACAAGATCACCAAAACCGATATTTGTAGTTCTAGTCAAGCTATGCGCAAGGCAACAAGGTCAGGATGAGTGAAAAATACGAAAATTAACAATGTTTAGCAATTAAGCCCATTAATGTAAAAGCTAAAACAATGATTGTAAAAGTTGTCTAATTTTCATCTCTCTCTGGCTTGTACGGCTGTAAACCCCTATTTTTGCTTATAAATCCTGACCTAACCCTAGACCAAATGAAGGGCCTCTAAACAAGCTTTCCAACAAGGTATCATATGCCTTAATTGAGCTTAAGATGAGTAAGTTAGGCACATTTAAGTGAAGGAATATAATGGACTTCGCATTGATCCGCGCCAAAGAACTCGCGACCCAATTTAACCTTTATTTTCTCCTAATTTGACAATTCTAGTGACACCTAAAATTGTAGGTCTCTTCCTTATCTTTCTAGGGACAACAAGATCACCAAAATCCGATATCTATAGCTCCAGTTATACTCTGCGCAAGGCAACAAGGTCAGGATTAGTGAAAAATCCTAAAATTCACAATGTTTAGCAATTAAGCCCAATAATGTAAAAGCAAAAATAAAGATTGTAAAAGTTATCTAATTTCTGTCTCTCTCTGACTTGTGCGACAGTAAACTGCTATTTATGCTTATAAATCCTGGCCTAACCCTAGACCAAATTAAGGGCCTCAGAATAAGCTTTCCAACAAGGTATCATATGCCTTAATTGAGTTTAAGATAAGTAAATTTGGCCCATTTAAGTGAAGGAACATCTTGGACTGTGCACTGATCCGCGCCAGAGAACTCGGGACCCAATTTAGCCTTGATTTTGGCCTAATTTGACAATTCTTGAGAAACCTGAAATTGTAGGTCTCTTCCTTATCTTTCTAGGGACAACAAGATCATCAAAATCCGATACCTGTAGCTCTAGTCGAGCTCTGCGCAAGTTAACAAGTTAAGGATTAGTGAAAAATCCTAAAATTAACAATGGTTAGGAATTAAGCCCAATAATTTGAAAGCAAAAACAATGATTGTAAAAGTTGTCTAATTTCTGTCTCTCTCTGGCTTGTTTTGATGTAAATTGCTATTTATTCTTATTAATCCTGACCTAACCCTAGACCAAATTAAGGGCCTCTGAATAAGCTTTCCCTCAAGGTATCATATGCTTTAATTGGGCTTAAGATGAGTAAGTTAGGCCCATTTAAGTGAAGGAACATCATGGACTGCGCAATGATCTGCGCCAGAGAACTCGGGATCCAATTTAGCCTTGATTTTGGCCTAATTTGACAATTCTTGTGAAACTTGATATTGTAGGTCTCTTCCTTATCTTTCTAGGGACAACAAGATCATCAAAATCCGATAACTATAACTCCAGTTATACTCTGCGCAAGGCAACAAGGTCAGGATGAGTGAAAAATCCAAAAATTAACAATGTTTAGCAATTAAGCCCAATAATGTAAAAGCAAAAATAAAGATTGTAAAAGTTGTCTAATTTCTGTCTCTCTCTGACTTGTGCGGATGTAAACTGCTATTTATGCTTATAAATCCTGGCCTAACCCTGGACCAAATTAAGGGCCTCGGAATAAGCTTTCCAACAGGTATCATATGCCTTAATTGAGTTTAAGATGAGTAAAATAGGCCCATTTAAGTGAACGAACATCTTGGACTGTGCAATGATCCGCGCCAGAGAACTCGGGACCCAATTTAGCCTTGATTTTGGTCTAATTTGACAATTCATGTGAAACCTGAAATTGTAGGTCTCTTCCTTATCTTTCTAGGGACAACAAGATCACCAAAATCCGATACCTGTAGCTCTAGTCGAGATCTGCGCAAGTTAACAACGTAAGGATTAGTGAAAAATCCTAAAATTAACAATGGTTAGAAATTAAGTCCAATAATTTGAAAGCAAAAACAATGATTGTAAAAGTTGTTTAATTTCTGTCTCTCTCAGGCTTGTTTTGATGTAAATTGCTATTTATGCTTATTAATCCTGACCTAACCGTAGACCAAATTAAGGGCCTATGAATAAGCTTTCCCTCAAGGTATCATATGCCTTAATTGGGCTTAAGATGAGTAAGTTAGGCCCAATTAAGAGAAGGAACATCATGGACTGCGCAATGATCCGCGCCAGAGAACTCGGGACCCAATTTAGCCTTGATTTTGGCCTAATTTGACAATTCTTGTGAAACCTGAAATTGTAGGTCTCTTCCTTATCTTTCTAGGGATAACAAGATCACCAAAATCCGATATCTGTAGTTCTAGTCGAGCTCTGCGCAAGGCAACAAGGTCAGGATGAGTGAAAAATCCGAAAATTAACAATGTTTAGCAATTAAGCCCATTAATGTAAAAGCAAAAACAATGATTGTAAAAGTTGTCTAATTTCTGTCTCTCTCTGGCTTGTACAGTTGTGAACCATTATTTATGCTTATTAATCCTAACTTTACCCTGGACCAAATTAAGGGCCTCTGAATAAGCTTTCCAACAATGTATCATATGCCTTAATAGGGCTTAAGATGAGTAAGTTAGGCCCATTTAAGTGAAGGAACATCATGGACTACACAATGATCCGCGCCAGATAACTCGGGACCCAATTTAGCCTTTATTTTCGCCTAATTTGACAATTCTAGTGACACCTGAAATTGTAGGTATCTTCCTTATCTTTCTAGGGACAGCAAGATCACCAAAATCCGATATCTGTAGCTCTAGTCAAGCTCTGCGCAAGGCAACAAGGTCAGGATGAGTGAAAAATCCTAAAATTAACAATGCTTAGCAATTAAGACCAATAATGTAAAAGCAAAAACAATGATTGTAAAAGTTGTCTAATTTCCGTCTCTCTCTGGCTTGTACGGTTTTGAACCGCTATTTATGCTTAGAAATCCTGACCTAACCCTAGACCAAATTAAGGGCCTTTGAATAAGCTTTTCAACAAGGTATCATATGCCTTAATTGAGCTTAAGATGAGTAAGTTAGGCACATTTAAGGGAAGGAATATAATGGACTGCGCAGTGATCTGTGCCAGAGAACTCGGGACCCAATTTAGCCTTGATTTTGGCCTAATTTGACAATTCTGATGAAACTTGAAATTGGAGGTCTCTTCCTTATCTTTCTAGGGACAACAAGATCACCAAAATCTGATATCTGTAGCTTCGGTTATACTGTGCACAAGGCAACAGGGTCAGGATGAGTGAAAAATCCTAAAATTAACAATGTTTAGCAATTAAGCCCAATAATGTAAAAGCAAAAACAATGATTGTAAAAGTTGTCTAATTTCCGTCTCTCTCTGGCTTGTGCGGCTGTAAACTGCTATTTATGCTTATTAATCCTGACCTAACCCTGGACCAAATTAAGGGCCTGTGAATAAGCTTTCCAACAATGTATCATATGCCATAATTGGGCTTAAGATGAGTAAGTTTGGCCCATTTTAGTGAAGGAACATGATGGACTACGCAATGATCCGCGGTAGAGAACTCGGGACCCAATTTAGCCCTGATTTTGGCCTAATTTGACAATTCTTGTGATACCTGAAATTTTGGGTCTCTTCCTTATCTTTCTAGGGATAACAAGATCACCAAAATCCGATATCTGTAGTTCTAGTCAAGCTATGCGCAAGGCAACAAGGTCAGGATGAGTGAAAAATACGAAAATTAACAATGTTTCGCAATTAAGACCATTAATGTAAAAGCTAAAACAATGATTGTAAAAGTTGTCTAATTTCCGTCTCTCTCTGGCTTGTACGGCTGTAAACCCCTATTTTTGCTTATAAATCCTGACCCAACCCTATACCAAATTAAGGGCCTCTAAACAAGCTTTCCAACAAGGTATCATATGCCTTAATTGAGCTTAAGATGAGTAAGTTAGGCACATTTAAGTGAAGGAATATAATGGACTTCGCATTGATCCGCGCCAGAGAACTCGGGACCCAAGTTAACCTTTATTTTCGCCTAATTTGACAATTCTAGTGACTCCTAAAATTGTAGGTCTCTTCCTTATCTTTCTAGGGACAACAAGATCCCCAAAATCCGATATCTATAGCTCCAGTTATACTCTGCGCAAGGCAACAAGGTCAGGATTAGTGAAAAATCCTAAAATTAACAATGTTTAGCAATTAAGCCCAATAATGTAAAAGCAAAAATAAAGATTGTCAAAGTTGTCTAATTTCTGTCTCTCTCTGACTTGTGCGACTGTAAACTGCTATTTATGCTTATAAATCCTGGCCTAACCCTAGACTAAATTAAGGGCCTCGGAATAAGCTTTCCAACAAGGTATCATATGCCTTAATTGAGTTTAAGATGAGTAAATTAGGCCCATTTAAGTGAAGGACCATCTTAGACTGTGCACTGATCCGCGCCAGAGAACTCGGGACCCAATTTAGCATTGATTTTGGCCTAATTTGACAATTCTTGTGAAACCTGAAATTGTAGGTCTCTTCCTTATCTTTCTAGGGACAACAAGATCACCAAAATCCGATACCTGTAGCTCTAGTCGAGCTCTGCGCAAGTTAACAAGGTAAGGATTAGTGAAAAATCCTAAAATTAACAATGGTTCGCAATTAAGCCCAATAATTTGAAAGCAAAAACAATGATTGTAAAAGTTGTCTAATTTCTGTCTCTATCTGGCTTGTTTTGATGTAAATTGATATTTATGCTTATTAATCCTGACCTAACACTAGACCAAATTATGGGCCTCTGAATAAGCTTTCCCTCAAGGTATCATATGCCTTAATTGGGCTTAAGATGAGTAAGTTAGGCCCATTTAAGTGAAGGAACATCATGGATTGCGCAATGATCTGCGCCAGAGAACTCGGGATCCAATTTAGCCTTGATTTTGGCCTAATTTGACAATTCTTGTGAAACCTGATATTGTAGGTCTCTTCCTTATCTTTCTAGGGACAACAAGATCATCAAAATCCGATAACTATAGCTCCAGTTATACTCTGCGCAAGGCAACAAGGTCAGGATTAGTGAAAAATCCTAAAATTAACAATGTTTAGCAATTAAGCCCAATAATGTAAAAGCAAAATTAAAGATTGTAAAAGTTGTCTAATTTCTGTCTCTCTCTAACTTGTGCGGATGTAAACTGCTATTTATGCTTATAAATCCTGGCCTAACCCTAGACCAAATTAAGGGCCTCTAAATAAGCTTTCCCACAAGGTATCATATGCCTTAATTGGGCTTAAGATGAGTAAGTTAGGCATATTTAAGTGAAGGAACATCATGGACTGCGCACTGATCCGCGCTAGAGAACTCGGGACCCAATTTAGCCTCGATTTTGGCATAATTTGACAATTCTATTGCAACCTGAAATTATAGGTCTCTTCATTATCTTTCTAGGGACAACAAGATCATCAAAATCCGATATCTGTGCTTCAGTTATACTCTGCGCAAGGCAACAAGGTCAGGATGAGTGAAAAATCCGAAAATTAACAATGTTTAGCAATTAAGACCAATAATGTAAAAGCAAAAACAATGATTTTAAAAGTTGTCTAAGTTCCGTCTCTCTCTGGCTTGTACGGCTGTAAACCGCTATTTATGCTTATAAATCCTGACCTAACCCTAGACCAAATTAAAGGCCTCTGAATAAGCTTTCCAACAAGGTATCATATGCCTTAACTGAGCTTAAGATGAGTAAGTTAGGCACATTTAAGTGAAGGAATATAATGGACTGCGCATTGATCCATGCCAGAGAACTCAGGACACAATTTCGCCTTTATTTTCGCCTAATTTGACAATTCTAGTGAAACCTGAAATTGTAGGTCTCTTCCTTATCTTTTTAGGGACAACAAGATCACTAAAATCTGAAATCTATAGCTCCAGTTATACTCTGCGCAAGGCAACAAGGTCAGGATGAGTGAAAAATCCTAAAATTAACAATGTTTAGCAATTAAGCCCAATAATGTAAAAACAAAAACAATGATTGTAAAAGTTGTCTAATTTATGTCTCTCTCTGGCTTGTGCGGCTGTAAACTGCTATTTATACTTATAAATCAAGGCCTAACCCTCGACCAAATTAATGACCTCTGAATAAGCTTTCCAACAAGGTATCATATTCCTTAAATGGGCTTAAGATGATTAAGTTAGACCAATTTAAGTGAAGGAACATCATGGACTGCGCACTGATCCGTGCCAGAGAACTCGGGACCCAATTTAGGCTTGATCTTGGCCTAATTTGACAATTCTTGTAAAACGTGAAATTGTAGGTCTCTTCCTTATCTTTCTAGAGACAGTAAGATCACCAAAATCCGATATTTGTAGCTCTAGTTATGCCCTGCTCAAGGTAACAAGGTCAGGATGTGTGAAAAATCCTAAAATTAACAATGTTTAGCAATTAAGCCCAATAATGTAAAAGCAAAAACACTGATTATAAAAGTTGTCTAATTTTCACCTCTCTCTGGCTTGTGCGGCTGTAAACTGTTATTTATGCTTATTAATCCTGACCTAACCGTAGTCCAAATTAAGGGCCTCTGAATAAGCTTTCCCTCAAGGTATCATATGCCTTAATTGGGCTTAAGATGAGTAAGTTAGGTCCATTTAAGTGAAGGAACATCATGGAATGCGCAATGATCCGCGCCAGAAAACTCGGGACCCAATTTAGCCTTGATTTTGGCCTAATTTGAAAATTCTTGTGAATCCTGAAATTGTAGGTCTCTTCCTTATCTTTCTAGGGACAACAAGATCACCAAAATCCGATATCTGTAGTTCTAGTCTGGCTCTGCGCAAGGCAACAAGGTCAGGATGAGTGAAAAATCCGAAAATTAACAATGTATAGCAATTAAGCCCATTAATGTAAAAGCAAAAACAATGATTGTAAAAGTTGTCTAATTTCCGTCTTTCTCTGGCTTGTGCGGTTGTAAACTACTATTTATGCTTTTTAATCCTGACCTAACCCTAGACCAAAATAAGGGCCTCTGAATAAGCTTTCCAACAAGGTTTCATATGCCTTAATTGAGCTTAAGATGTGTAAGTTAGACCCATTTAAGTGAAGTAACATCATGGACTACGAATTGATCCGTGCCAGAGAACTCGGGACCCAATTTAGCCTTTATTTTGGCCTAATTTAACAATTCTAGTCACACCTGAAATTGTAGGTCTCTTCCTTATCTTTCTAGGGACAACAAGATCACCAAAATCCGATATCTGTAGCTCTAGTCAAGCTCTGCGCAAGTCAACAAGGTCAGGATGAGTGAAAAATCCTAAAATTAACAATGTTTAGCAATTAAGCCCATTAATGTAAAAGCTAAAACAATGATTGTAAAAGTTGTCTAATTTTCTTCTCTCTATGGCTTGTACGGCTTTAAACCGCTATTTATGCTCATAAATCCTGACCTAACCCTAGTCCAAATTAAGGGCCTCTTAATAAGCTTTCCAACAAGGCATCATATGCCTTAATTGAGCTTAAGATGAGTAAGTTAGGCACATTTAAGTGAAGGAACATCATGGACTGCGCAATGATCCGCGCCAAAGAACTCGGGACCCAATTTAGCCTTTAATTTGGCCTAATTTGACAATTCTTGTTAAACCTTAATTGGTAGGTCTCTTCCATATCTTTCTAGGGACAACAAGATCACCAAAATCCGATATCTGTAGCTCCAGTTATACTCTGCGCAAGGCAACAAGGTCAGGATGAGTGAAAAATCCTAAAATTAACAAAGTTTAGCAATTAAGCACAATAATGTAAAAGCAAAAACAATGATTGTAAAAGTTGTCTAATTTCTGTCTCTCTCTGGCTTGTGCGGCTGTAAACTGCTATTTATGCTTATAAATCCGGGCATAACCCTAGACCGAATTAAGGGCATCTGAATAAGATTTCCGACAACGTATCATATGCCTTAATTGAGTTTAAGATGAGTAAGTTATGCCCATTTGAGTGAAGGAACATCATGGACTGTGCACTGATCCGCACCAGAGAACTCGGGACCAAATTTAGCCTTGATTTTGGCCTAATTTGACAATTCTTGTGAAACCTGAAATTGTAGGTCTCTTCCTTATCTTTCTAGGGACAACAAGATCACCAAAATCCGATACATGTAGCCCTAGTCGAGCTCTGCGCAAGTCAACAAGGTAAGGATTAGTGAAAAATCCTAAAATTAACAATGGTTAGCAATTAAGCCCAATAATATGAAAGCAAAAACAATGATTGTAAAAGTTGTCTAATTTTTGTCTCTCTCTGGCTTGTTCTGCTGTAAATTGCTATTTATGCTTATAAATCCTGGCCTAACCCTAGACCGAATTAAGGGCCTTTGAATAAGATTTCCGACAAGGTATCATATGCCTTAATAGGGCTTAAGATGAGTAAGTTAGGCATATTTAAGTGAAGGAACATCATGGACTGCGCACTGATCCGCGCTAGAGAACTCGGGACCCAATTTAGCCTCGATTTTGGCATAATTTGACAATTCTATTGCAACCTGAAATTATAGGTCTCTTCATTATCTTTCTAGGGACAACAAGATCATCAAAATCCGATATCTGTGCTTCAGTTATACTCTGCGCAAGGCAACAAGGTCAGGATGAGTGAAAAATCCGAAAATTAACAATGTTTAGCAATTAAGACCAATAATGTAAAAGCAAAAACAATGATTTTAAAAGTTGTCTAAGTTCCGTCTCTCTCTGGCTTGTACGGCTGTAAACCGCTATTTATGCTTATAAATCCTGACCTAACCCTAGACCAAATTAAAGGCCTCAGAATAAGCTTTCCAACAAGGTATCATATGCCTTAATTGAGCTTAAGATGAGTAAGTTAGGCACATTTAAGTGAAGGAATATAATGGACTGCGCATTGATCCATGCCAGAGAACTCAGGACACAATTTCGCCTTTATTTTCGCCTAATTTGACAATTCTAGTGAAACCTGAAATTGTAGGTCTCTTCCTTATCTTTTTAGGGACAACAAGATCACTAAAATCTGAAATCTATAGCTCCAGTTATACTCTGCGCAAGGCAACAAGGTCAGGATGAGTGAAAAATCCTAAAATTAACAATGTTTAGCAATTAAGCCCAATAATGTAAAAACAAAAACAATGATTGTAAAAGTTGTCTAATTTATGTCTCTCTCTGGCTTGTGCGGCTGTAAACTGCTATTTATACTTATAAATCAAGGCCTAACCCTCGACCAAATTAATGACCTCTGAATAAGCTTTCCAACAAGGTATCATATTCCTTAAATGGGCTTAAGATGATTAAGTTAGACCAATTTAAGTGAAGGAACATCATGGACTGCGCACTGATCCGTGCCAGAGAACTCGGGACCCAATTTAGGCTTGATCTTGGCCTAATTTGACAATTCTTGTAAAACGTGAAATTGTAGGTCTCTTCCTTATCTTTCTAGAGACAGTAAGATCACCAAAATCCGATATTTGTAGCTCTAGTTATGCCCTGCTCAAGGTAACAAGGTCAGGATGTGTGAAAAATCCTAAAATTAACAATGTTTAGCAATTAAGCCCAATAATGTAAAAGCAAAAACACTGATTATAAAAGTTGTCTAATTTTCACCTCTCTCTGGCTTGTGCGGCTGTAAACTGTTATTTATGCTTATTAATCCTGACCTAACCGTAGTCCAAATTAAGGGCCTCTGAATAAGCTTTCCCTCAAGGTATCATATGCCTTAATTGGGCTTAAGATGAGTAAGTTAGGTCCATTTAAGTGAAGGAACATCATGGAATGCGCAATGATCCGCGCCAGAAAACTCGGGACCCAATTTAGCCTTGATTTTGGCCTAATTTGAAAATTCTTGTGAATCCTGAAATTGTAGGTCTCTTCCTTATCTTTCTAGGGACAACAAGATCACCAAAATCCGATATCTGTAGTTCTAGTCTGGCTCTGCGCAAGGCAACAAGGTCAGGATGAGTGAAAAATCCGAAAATTAACAATGTATAGCAATTAAGCCCATTAATGTAAAAGCAAAAACAATGATTCTAAAAGTTGTCTAATTTTCGTATCTCTCTAGCTTGTGCGGTTGTAAACTACTATTTATGCTTTTTAATCCGGACCTAACCCGAGACCAACATAAGGGCCTCTGAATAAGCTTTCCAACAAGGTATCATACGCCTTAATTTAGCTTAAGATGAGTAAGTTAGGCCCATTTAAGTGAAGGAACATCATGGACGACGAATTGATCCGTGCCGGAGTCGGCGGGGCCCAATTTAGCCTTTATTTTGGCCTAATTTAACAATTCTAGTCACACCTGAAATTGTAGGTCTCTTCCTTATCTTTCTAGGGACAACAAGATCACCAAAATCCGATATCTGTAGCTCTAGTCAAGCTCTGCGCAAGTCAACAAGGTCAGGATGAGTGAAAAATCCTAAAATTAACAATGTTTAGCAATTAAGCCCATTAATGTAAAAGCTAAAACAATGATTGTAAAAGTTGTCTAATTTTCTTCTCTCTATGGCTTGTACGGCTTTAAACCGCTATTTATGCTCATAAATCCTGACCTAACCCTAGTCCAAATTAAGGGCCTCTTAATAAGCTTTCCAACAAGGCATCATATGCCTTAATTGAGCTTAAGATGAGTAAGTTAGGCACATTTAAGTGAAGGAACATCATGGACTGCGCAATGATCCGCGCCAAAGAACTCGGGACCCAATTTAGCCTTTAATTTGGCCTAATTTGACAATTCTTGTTAAACCTTAATTGGTAGGTCTCTTCCATATCTTTCTAGGGACAACAAGATCACCAAAATCCGATATCTGTAGCTCCAGTTATACTCTGCGCAAGGCAACAAGGTCAGGATGAGTGAAAAATCCTAAAATTAACAAAGTTTAGCAATTAAGCACAATAATGTAAAAGCAAAAACAATGATTGTAAAAGTTGTCTAATTTCTGTCTCTCTCTGGCTTGTGCGGCTGTAAACTGCTATTTATGCTTATAAATCCGGGCATAACCCTAGACCGAATTAAGGGCATCTGAATAAGATTTCCGACAAGGTATCATATGCCTTAATTGAGTTTAAGATGAGTAAGTTATGCCCATTTGAGTGAAGGAACATCATGGACTGTGCACTGATCCGCACCAGAGAACTCGGGACCAAATTTAGCCTTGATTTTGGCCTAATTTGACAATTCTTGTGAAACCTGAAATTGTAGGTCTCTTCCTTATCTTTCTAGGGACAACAAGATCACCAAAATCCGATACATGTAGCCCTAGTCGAGCTCTGCGCAAGTCAAGAAGGTAAGGATTAGTGAAAAATCCTAAAATTAACAATGGTTAGCAATTAAGCCCAATAATATGAAAGCAAAAACAATGATTGTAAAAGTTGTCTAATTTTTGTCTCTCTCTGGCTTGTTCTGCTGTAAATTGCTATTTATGCTTATAAATCCTGGCCTAACCCTAGACCGAATTAAGGGCCTTTGAATAAGATTTCCGACAAGGTATCATATGCCTTAATAGGGCTTAAGATGAGTAAGTTAGGCCCATTTAAGTGAAGGAACATCATGGACTAGACACTGATCCATGCCAGAGAACTCGGGACCCAATTTAGCCTCGATTCTAGACCAAATTAAGGGCCTCTGAATAAGCTTTCCCTCAAGGTATCATATGCCTTAATTGGGCTTAAGATGAGTAAGTTAGGCCCATTTAAATTAAGGAACATCATGAACTGCGCAATGATCCCCGCCAGAGAACTCGGGACCCAATTTACCCTTGATTTTGGCCTAATTTGACAATTCTAGTGACACATGAAGTTATAGGTCTCTTCCTTATTTTTCTAGGGACAACAAGATCACCAAAATCCGAAATCTGTAGCTTTAGTTATACTCTACGCAAGGCAACAAGGTCAGGATGAGTGAAAAATCCTAAAATTAACAATGTTTAGCAATTAAGCCCAATAAAGTAAAAGCAAAAACAGTGTATGTAAAAGTTGTCTAATTTCCGTCTCTCTCTGGCTTGTGCGGTTGTAAACTACTATTTATGCTTTTTAATCCTGACCTAACCCTAGAACAAATTAAGGGCCTCTGAATAAGCTTTCCAACAATGTTTTATATGCCTTAATTGGGCTTAAGATGAGTAGGTTAGGCCCCTTTAAGTGAAGGAACATCATGGACTGCGCAATGATCCGCGCCTGAGAACTCAGGACCCAATTTAGCCTCGATTTTGGCCTAATTAGACAATTCTTGTGAAACCTGAAATTGTAGGTCTCTTCCTTATCTTTCTAGGGACAACAAGATCACCAAAATCCGATATCTATAGTCTAGTCAAGCTCTACGCAAGGCAGCAAGGTCAGGATGAGTGAAAAATCCTAAAATTAACAATGTTTAGCAATTAAGCCCATTAATGTAAAAGCTAAAACAATGATTGTAAAAGTTGTCTAATTTTCTTCTCTCTATGGCTTGTACGGCTGTAAACCGCTATTTATGCTCATAAATCCTGACCTAACCCTAGTCCAAATTAAGGGCCTCTGAATAAGCTTTCCAACAAGGCATCATATGCCTTAATTGAGCTTAAGATGAGTAAGTTAGGCACATTTAAGTGAAGGAACACCATGGACTGCGCAATGATCCGCGCCAAAGAACTCGGGACCCAATTTAGCCTTTATTTTGGCCTAATTTGACAATTCTAGTTAAACCTTAATTTGTAGGTCTCTTCCATATCTTTATAGGGACAACAAGATCACCAAAATCCGATATCTGTAGCTCCAGTTATACTCTGCGCAAGGCAACAAGGTCAGGATGAGTGAAAAATCCTAAAATTAACAATGTTTAGCAATTAAGCCCAATAATGTAAAAGCAAAAACAATGATTGTAAAAGTTGTCTAATTTCTGTCTCTCTCTGGCTTGTGCGGCTGTAAACTGCTATTTATGCTTAAAAATCCGGGCCTAACCCTAGACCGAATTAAGGACCTCTGAATAAGATTTCCGACAAGGTATCATATGCCTTAATTGAGTTTAAGATGAGTAAGTTATGCCCATTTGAGTGAAGGAACATCATGGACTGTGCACTGATCCGCGCCAGAGAACTCGGGACCAAATTTAGCTTTAATTTTGACCTAATTTGACAATTCTTGTGAAACCTGAAATTGTAGGTCTCTTCCTTATCATTCTAGGGACAACAATATCACCAAAATCCGATACCTGTAGCTCTAGTTGAGCTCTGCGCAAGTCAACAAGGTAAGGATTAGTGAAAAATCCTAAAATTAGCAATGGTTAGCAATTAAGCCCAATAATATGAAAGCAAAAACAATGATTGTAAAAGTTGTCTAATTTCTGTCTCTCTCTGGCTTGTGGGCTGTAAACTGCTATTTATGCTTATAAATCCTGGCCTAACCCTAGACCGAATTAAGGGCCTCTGAATAAGATTTCCGACAAGGTATCATATGCCTTAATAGGGCTTAAGATGAGTAAGTTAGGCCCATTTAAGTGAAGGAACATCATGGACTAGACACTGATCCATGCCAGAGAACTCGGGACCCAATTTAGCCTTGATTTTGGCCTAATTTGACAATTCTTGTGAATACTAAAATTGTAGGTCTCTTCCTTATCTTTCTAGGGACAACAAGATCACCAAAATCCGATATCTGTAGCTCTAGTCAAGCTCTGTGCAAGGCAACAAGGTCAGGATGAGTGAAAAATCTGAAAATTAACAATGTTTGGCAATTAAGCCCAATAATGTAAAAGCAAAAACAAGGATTGTAAAAGTTGTCTAATTTTTGTCTCTCTCTGGCTTGTGCGTCTGTAACTTGCTATTTATGCTTATTAATCCTGACCTAACCCTATACCAAATAAAGGGCCTCTAAATAAGCTTTCCCACAAGGTATCATATGCCTTAATTGGGCTTAAGATGAGTAAGTTAGGCATATTTAAGTGAAGGAACATCATGGACTGTGCAGTGATCCGTGCCAGAGAACTCGGGAACCAATTTAGCCTTGATTTTGGCCTAATTTGACAATTCTATTGCAACCTGAAATTACAGGTCTCTTCCTTATCTTTCTAGGGACAACAAGATCACCAAAATCCGATATCTGTAGCTCTAGTTATGCTCTGCGTAAGGCAACAAGGTAAGGATGAGTGAAAAATACGAAAATTTACAATGTTTAGCAATTAAGCCCAATAATGTAAAAGAAAAAACAATGATTGTAAAAGTTGTCTAATTTCCGTCTCTCTCTGGCTTGTGCAGCTATAAACTACTATTTATGCTTATTATTCCTAACCTCACCCTTGACCAAATTAAGGGCTTCTGAATAAACTTTCAACAAGGTATCATATGCCTTAATTGGGCTTAAGATGAGTAAGTTGGGCCCATTTAAGTGAAGGAACATCATGGATTTCACACTGGACCGCGCCAGAGAACTCAGGAACCAATCTCGCCGTGATTTTGGCCTAATTTGACAATTCTTGTGAAACCTAAAATTGTAAGTCTCTTCCTTATCTTTTTAGGGACAACAAGATTCCCAAAATCAGATATATGTAGCTCAAGTTATGCTCTGCGAAAGGCAACAAGGTCAGGATGATTGAAAAATCCTAAAGTTAACAATGTTTAGCAATTAAGCCCAATAATGTAAAAGCAAAAACAATCATTGTAAAAGTTGTCTAATTTCCGTCTCTCTCTGGCTTGTTGGCTTGTGCGGCTGTAAACTGCTATTTATGCTTATTAATCCTGACCTCACCCTAGACCAAATTAAGGGCCTCTGAGTAAGCTTTCCAACAAGGTATCATATGCCTTAATTTGGCTTAAGATGTGAAAGTTAGGCCCATTTAAGTGAAGGAACATCACGGACTGCGCACTAATCTGGGACCGAGAACTCGGGACCCAATTTAGCCTTGATTTTGGCCAAATTTAACAATTCTTGTGAAACCTGAAATTGTAGGTCTCTTCCTTATCTTTCTAGGGACAGCAAGATCACCAAAATCCGATATCTGTAGCTTTAGTTATGCTCTGCGCAAGGCAACAAGGTCAAGATGAGTGAAAAATCCGAAAATTAACAATGTTTTGCAATTAAGCCCAATTAAGCCCAAAAATGTAAAAGCAAAAACAATGATTCTAAAAGTTGTCTAATTTCCGTCTATCTCTGTCTTGTGCGGCTGTAAACTGCTATTTATGCTTATTAATCATGACCTAACCCTAGACCATATTAAGGGCCTCTGGATAAGCGTTCCAACAAGGTATCATTTGCCTTAATTAGGCTTAAGATGAATAAGTTAGGCCCATTTAAGTGAAGGAACATCATGGACTGCGTACTGATCCGCGCTAGAGAAAACGGGGCCTAATATAGCCATGATTTTGGCCTAATTTGGCAATTCTTGTGAAACCTGAAATTGCAGGTCTCTTCCTTATCTTTCTAGGGACATCAAGATCACCAAAATCCGATATCTGTAACTCTAGTTTTGCTCTGCGCAAGGCAACCAGGTCAGGATGAGTGAAAAATCTGAAAATTAACAATATTTAGCAATTAAGCCCAATAATGTAATAGCAAAAACAATGATTGTAAAAGTTGTCTAATTTCCGTCTCTCTCTGGCTTATGCGGCTGTAAACTGCTATTTATGCTTATTAATCCTGACCTAACCCTTGTCCAAATTAAGGGCCTCTGAATAAGCTTTCCAACAAGGTATCATATGCCTTAATTGGGCTTAAGATGAGTATGTTAAGCCCATTTAAGTGAAGGAACATCATGGACAGCGCACTGATCCGCGCCAGAGACTCGGGACCCAATTTAGCCTTGATTTTGGCCTAATTTAACAATTCTAGTGAAACCTGAAATTGTAAATCTCTTCCTTATCTTTTTAGGGACAGCAAGATCACCAAAATCCGATATCTGTAGCTTTTATGCTTTGCGCAAGCCAACAAGGTCAGGATGAGTGAAAAATCAGAAAATTAATAATGTTTAGCAATTAAGGCAACAATTTAAATGCAAAAACAATGATTGTAAAAGTTATCTAATTTCCGTCTCTTTCTGGTTTGTGCGGCAGTAAACTGCTATTTATGCTTATAAATCCTGGCCTAACCCTAGACCAAATTAAGGGCCTCGGAATAAGCTTTCCAACAAGGTATCATATGCCTTAATTGAGATTAAGATAAGTTATGCCCATTTAAGTGAAGGAACATCATGGACTGTGCACTGATCCGCGCTAGAGAACTCGTGACCCAATTTAGCCTTGATTTTGGCCTAATTTGACAATTCTGGTGAAACCTGAAATTGTAGGTCTCTTCCTTATCTTTCTAGGGACAACAAGATCACCGAAATCCGATACCTGTAGCTCTAGTCGAGCTCTGCGCAAGTCAACAAGGTAAGGATTGGTGAAAAATCCTAAAATTAACAATGGTTAGGAATTAAGCCCAATAATATGAAAGCAAAAACAATGATTGTAAAAGTTGTCTAATTTCTGTCTCTCTCTGACTTGTTCTGCCGTAAATTGCTATTTATGCTTACTAAACTTGACCTAACCCTAGACCAAATGAAGGGCCTCTGAACAAGCATTCCCTCAAGGTATCATATTCCTTAATTGGGCTTAAGATGAGTAAGTTAGGTCCATTTAAGTCATGGACTGCGCAATGATCCACGCCAGAGAACTCGGGACCCAATTTAGCCTTGATTTTGGCCTAATTTGACAATTCTTGTGACACCTGAAATTGTAGGTCTCTTCCTTATCTTTCTAGGGACAACAAGATCACCAAAATCTGATATCTGTAGTTCTAGTCAAGCTCTGCGCAAGGCAACAATGTCAGGATGAGTGAAAAATCCAAAAATTAACAATGTTTAGCAATTAAGCCCATTAATGTAAAAGCAAAAACAATGATTGTAAAAGTTGTCTAATTTCCGTCTCTCTCTGGCTTGGCGGCTGTAAACTGCTATTTATGCTTATTAATCCTGACCTAACCCTAGACCAAATTAAGGGCCTCTGAATAAGCATTCCAACTAGGTTTCATATGCCTTAATTGAGCTTAAGATGTGTAAGTTAGGCCCATTTAAGTGAAGGAACATCATGGACTGCGCACTGATCCGCGCCAGAGAACTCGGGACCCAATTTAGCCTTGATTTTGGCCTAATTTGACAATTCTAGTGACACCTGAAATTATAGGTCTCTTCCTTATCTTTCTAGGGACAACAAGATCACCAAAATCTGACATTTGTAGCTTTAGTTATACTCTCCGCAAGGCAACAAGGTCTGGATGATTGAAAAATCCTAAAATTAAAAATGTTTGGCAATTAAGTACAATAATGTAAAAGCAAAAACAATGTATGTAAAAGTTGTCTAATTTCCGTCTCTCTCTGGCTTGTGCGGTTGTAAACTGCTATTTATGCTTATTAATCCTGAGCTAACCCTAGTCCAAATTAAGGGCCTCTGAATAAGCTTTCCCTCAAGGTATCATATGCCTTAATTGGGCTTAAGATGAGTAAGTTAGGCCCATTTAAATTAAGGAACATCATGGACTGCGCAATGATCCACGCCAGAGAACTCGGGACCCAATTTAGCCTTGATTTTGGCCTAATTTGACAATTCTAGTGACACCTGAAATTATAGGTCTCTTCCTTATCTTTCTAGGGACAACAAGATCACCAAAATCCGACATCTGTAGCTTTAGTTATACTCTCCGCAAGGCAACAAGGTCAGGATGAGTGAAAAATCCTAAAATTAACAATGTTTAGCAATTAAGCCCAAAAATGTAAAAGCAAAAACAATGATTGTAAAAGTTGTCTAATTTTTGTCTCTCTCTGGCTTGTGCGGCTGTAAACTGCTATTTATGCTTATAAATCCTGGCCTAACCCTAGACCGAATTAAGGGCCTCTGAATAAGATTTCCGACAAGGTATCATATGCCTTAATTGGGTTTAAGATGAGTAAGTTAGGCCCATTTAAGTGAAGGAACATCATGGACTGGACACTGATCCGTGCCAGAGAACTCGGGACCCATTTTAGCCTTGATTTTGGCCTAATTTGACAATTCTTGTGAAAACTAAAATTGTATGTCTCTTCCTTATCTTTCTAGGGACAACAAGATCACCAAAATCCGATATCTGTAGCTCTAGTCAAGCTCTGCGCAAGTCAACAAGGTAAGGATGAGTGAAAAATCGTAAAATTAACAATGTTTAGCAATTAAGCCCAATAATATAAAAGCATAAACAATGATTGTAAAAGTTGTCTAATTTTTGTCTCTCTCTGGCTTGTGCTGCTGTAAATTGCTATTTATGCTTATTAATCCTGACCTAACCCTATACCAAATTAAGGGCCTCTGAATAAGCTTTCCCTCAAGGTATCATATGCCTTAATTGGGCTTATGATGAGTAAGTTAGGCCCATTTAAGTGAAGGAACATCATGGACTGCGCACTGAACCACGTCAGAAATTTCGGGACCCAATTTAGCCTTGATTTTGTCCTAATTTGACAATTCTTGTGACACCTGAAATTGTAGGTCTATTCCTTATCTTTCTAGGGACAACAAAATCACCAAATTCCGATATATGTAGCTCAATTTATGCTCTACGCGAGGCAACAAGGTCAGGATGAGTGAAAAATCCGAAAATTAACAATGTCTAGCAATTAAGACCAATAATGTAAAAGCAAAAACAATGATTGTAAAAGTTGTCTAATTTCTGTCTCTCTCTGGCTTGTGCAGCTATAAACTACTATTTATGCTTATTAATCCTAACCTTACCCTTGACCAAATTAAGGGCTTCTGAATAAACTTTCCAACAAGGTATCATATGCCTTAATTGGGCTTAAGATGAGTAAGTTGGGCCCATTTAAGTGAAGGAACATCATGGATTGCACACTGATCAACGCCAGAGAACTCGGGAACCAATCTAGCCGTGATTTTGGCCTAATTTGACAATTCTTGTGAAACCTAAAATTGTAAGTCTCTTCCTTATCTTTCTAGGGACAACAAGATTCCCAAAATCAGATATATGTAGCTCAAGTTACGCTCTGCGCAAGGCAACAAGGTCAGGATGAGTGAAAAATCCGAAAATTAACAATGTTTAGCAATTAAGCCCAATAATGTAAAAGCAAAAACAATCATTGTAAAAGTTGTCTAATTTCTGTCTCTCTCTGGCTTGTTGGCTTGTGCGGCTGTAAACTGCTACTTATGCTTATTAATCCTGACCTCACCCTAGACCAAATTAAGGGCCTCTGAATAAGCTTTCCAACAAGGTATCATATGCCTTAATTTGGCTTAAGATGTGAAAGTTAGGCCCATTTAAGTAAAGTCACATCAAGGGAAGCGTCTTGATCCGCCCCGAGAACTCGGGACCCAATTTAGCCTTGATTTTGGCCAAATTTAACAATTCTAGTGAAACATGAAATTGTAGGTCTCTTTCTTATCTTTCAACTGACAGCAAGATCACCAAAATCATATATCTGTAGCTCTAGTTATGCTCTGCGCAAGGCAACAAGGTCATGATGAGTGAAAAATCCAAAAATTTACATTGTTTTGCAATTAAGCCCAATTAAGCCCAATAATGTAAAAGCAAAAGCAATGATTGTAAAAGTTTTCTAATTTCAGTGTCTCTCTGGCTTGTGCGGCTGTAAACTGCTATTTATGCTTATTAATCCTAACCTAACCCTAGACCAAATTAAGGACCTCTGAATAAGCTTTCCAACAAGGTATCATATGCCTTAATTGGGCTTAAGATGAGTAAGTTAGGCCCATTTTTGTGAAGGAACATCATGGATAGCGTACTAATCCGCGCTAGAGAAAACGGGGCCCAATATAGCCATGATTTTGGCATAATTTGGCAATTCTTATGAAGCCTAAATTGCAGGTCACCCTTATATTTCTAGGGACAGCAAGATCACCAAAATCCGATATCTGTATCTCAAGTTATGCTCTGCGCAAGGCACCAGTGTCAGGATGAGTGAAAAATTAGAAAATTAACAATGTTTAGCAATTAAGCCCAATAATGTAAAAACAAAAACAATGATTATAAAAGTTGTATAATTTCTCTCTCTCTCTGGCTTATGAGGCTGTAAACTGCTATTTATGCTTGTTAATCCTTACCTAACCCTAGTCCAAATTAAGGGCCTCTGAATAAACTTTCCAACAATGTATCATATGCCTTAATTGGGCTTACGATGAGTAACTTGAGCTCATTTAAGTGAAGGAAAATCATGGACTGCGCAGTGATCCACGCTAGAGAACTTGGCACCCAATATAGCCTTGATTTTGACTAATTTGACAATTCTTCTGAAACCTGAAATTGTAGGTCTCTTCCTTATCTTTTTACGCAAGTCCAAACGAACTAGGGACCCAATTTAGCCTTGATTAAGGAGTAATTTGACAATTCTTGCGAATACATGAAAATGTAGGTCTCTTCTTTATCTTTTAGGGACAACAAAAATACCAAAATCCGATATCCTGTGCTCTAGTTATGTTCTTTCCCAAGGCAACAAAATAAAGATGAGTGAGAAATCCGAAAATTAACAATGTTTATCAATTAAGCCCAATAATGTAAAAGCAAAAACAATGATTGTAAAAGTTGTCTAATTTCAATCTCTCCTATCTTGTGCGGCTGTAAACTGTCTATTTATGCTTATTAATCAAGACCTAACCCTAGACCAAATTAAGGGACTTGGAATAAGCTTTCTAACAAGGTATCATATGCCTTAATTGGGATTAAGATGAGTAAGGTATGCCCATTTAAGTGAAGGAACATCATGGACTACGCGATCCACGCGAACTGGACCCAATTTAGCCTTGATTTTGGACTAATTTGACAATTCTTGTGAAACCTGAAATTGTAGGTCTCTTCCTTATCTTTCTAGGGACGGCAAGATAACAAAAATCCGATATTTGTGGCTCTAGTTATGCTCTGCGCTAGAAAACAAGGTCTGGATGAGTGAAAAATCCGAAAATTAACAATGTTTAGCAATTAAGCCCAATAATGTAAAAGCAAAAACAATGATTGTAAAAGTTGTCTAATTTCCGTCTCTCTCTGGCTTGTGCGGCTGTAATCTGCAATTTATGCTTATTAATCCTGACCTAACCCTAGACAAAATTAAGGGCCTCTGAATAAGCTTTCCAACAAGGTGTTATATGCCTTAATTGGACTTAAGATGAGTAAGTTAGGCCCATTTAAGTGAAGGAACATCATGGACTGCGCACTAATCCACGCCAGAGAACTCGGGAACCAATTTATCCTTTATTTTGGCCTAATTTGACAATTCTCGTGAAACCTGAAATTGTAGGTCTTTTCCTTATCTTTCTACGGACAGCAAGATCACCAAAATCCAATATCTGTAGCTCTAGTTATACTCTATGCAAGGCACCAAGGTCACGATGAGTGAAAAATCCGAAAATTAGCAATGTTTAGCAATTAAGCCCAATAATGTAAAAGCAAAAACAGTGATTGTAAAGGTTGTCAAATTTCCATCTCTCTATGGCTTGTGCGGTTGTAAACTGCTGTTTATGCTTATTAATCCTTTCCTAACCCTTGTCCAAATTAAGGGCCTGTAAATAAGCTTTCTAACAAGGTATCATATGCCTTAATTAGGCTTAAGATGAGTAAGTTAAGACCATTTAAATGAAGGAAAATCATGGACTGCGCACTGATCCGCGCCATAGAACTCGGCACCCAATTTAGCCTTGATTTTGACCTAATTTGACATTTCTTGTGAATCCTGAAATTGGAGGTCTCTTCCTTATCTTTCTAGGGACAACATGATCACTAAAATCCGATATCTGTAGCTCTAGTTATGGTCTGCGCAAGGCAACAAGGTAAGGATGAGTGAAAAATCCGAAAATTAACAATGTTTGGTAATTATGCCCAATTAAGCCCAATAATGTAAAAGCAAAACAATGATTGTAAAAGTTGTCTAATTTACGTCTTGATTTTGGCTTCTGCGGCTTCAAACTGCTATTTATGCTTATAATCCAGAATTAACCTGAGACCAAATTAAGGGCCTCTGAATAAGCTTTCCAACAAGGTATCATATGCCTTAATTGGGCTTAAGATGAGTAAGTTAGGTCCATTTAAGTAAAGTCACATCAAGGGAAGCGTACTGATCCGCCCCAGAGAACTCGGGACACAATTTAACCTTGATTTTTGCCTAATTTGACAATTCTTGTGAAACATGAAATTATAGGTCTCTTCCTTATCTTTCTAGGGACAGCAAGATCACCAAAATCTGATATTTGTAACTCTAGTTATGCTCTGCGCAAGGCAACAAGGTCAGGATGAGTGAAAAATCCAAAAATTAACAATGTTTAGCAATTAAGCCCAATTAAGCCCAATAATGTAAAAGCAAAAACAATGATTGTAAAAGTTGTCTAATTTCCGTCACTCTCTGACTTGTGCGGCTGTAAACTGCTATTTATGCTTATTAATCCTGACCTAACATTAGACTAAATTAAGGGCCTCTGAATAAGCTTTCCAACAAGGTATCATATGCCTTAATTGGGCTTAAGATAAGTTAGGCCCATTTAAGTGAAGGAACATCATGGATAGCGCACTGATCCGCGCCAGAGAACTCGGGACCCAATTTAGCCTTGATTTTGGCATAATTTTACAATGCTTATGAAGCCTGAATTGTAGGTCACCTTATATTTCTAGGGACAGCAAGATCACCAATATCCGATATCTGTATCTCAAGTTATGCTCTGCGCAAGGCACCAGTGTCAGGATGAGTGAAAAATCCAAAAATTAACAATATTTAGCAATTAAGCCCAATAATGTAATAACAAAAAAATGATTGTAAAAGTTGTCTAATTTCTGTCTCTCTCTGGCATGAGAGGCTGTAAACTGCTATTTATGCTTGTTAATCCTTACCTAACCCTTTTCCAAATTAAGGGTCTCTGAATAAACTTTCTAACAATATATCATATGCCTTAATCGGGCTTAAGATGAGTAAGTTGAGCTAATTTAAGTGAAGGAAAATCATGGACTGCGTAGTGATCCGGGCTAGAGAACTCGGCACCCAATTTAGCCTTGATTTTGACTAATTTGACAATTCTTCTGACACCTGAAATTATAGGTCTCTTCCTTATCTTTCACGCCAAAGAACTAGGGACCCAATTTAGCCTTGATTAAGGAGTAATTTGACAATTCTTGCGAGACCTGGAATTGTAGGTCTCTTCTTTATCTTTGTAGGGACAGTAAAATTACCAAAATTCGATATCTGTACCCCTAGTTATGTTCTGCGCAAGGCAACAAAATAAAGATGAGTGAGAAATCCGAAAATTAACAATGTTTATCAATTAAGCCCAATAATGTAAAAGCAAAAACAACGATTGTAAAAGTTGTCTAATTTCAATCTCTACCTATCTTGTGCTGCTGTAAACTGCTATTTATGCTTATTAATCAAGACCTAACCCTAGACCAAATTAGGGGACTTGGAATAAGCTTTCTAACAAGGTATCATATACCTTAATTGGGATTAAGATGATTAAGGAATGCCCATTTAAGTGAAGGAACATCATGGACTACGCACTGATCCACGCCAGAGAACTCGGGACCCAATTTAGCCTTGATTTTGGACTAATTTGACAATTCTTGTGAAACCTGAAATTGTAGGTCTCTTCCTTATCTTTCTAGGGACGGCAAGATAACAAAAATCCGATATTTGTAGCTCTAGTTATGCTCTGCGCTAGGAAAACAAGGTCTGGATGAGTGAAAAATCCGAAAATTAACAATGTTTAGCAATTAAGCCCAATAATGTAAAAGCAAAAACAATGATTGTAAAAGTTGTCTAATTTCCGTCTCTCTCTGGCTTGTGCGGCTGTAATATGCAATTTATGCTTATTAATCCTGACCTAACCCTAGACAAAATTAAGGGCCTCTGAATAAGCTTTCCAACAAGGTGTTATATGCCTTAATTGGACTTAAGATGAGTAAGTTAGGCCCATTTAAGTGAAGGAACATCATGGACTGCGCACTAATCCACGCCAGAGAACTCGGGAACCAATTTATCCTTTATTTTGGCCTAATTTGACAATTCTCGTGAAACCTGAAATTGTAGGTCTTTTCCTTATCTTTCTACGGACAGCAAGATCACCAAAATCCAATATCTGTAGCTCTAGTTATACTCTATGCAAGGCACCAAGGTCACGATGAGTGAAAAATCCGAAAATTAGCAATGTTTAGCAATTAAGCCCAATAATGTAAAAGCAAAAACAGTGATTGTAAAGGTTGTCAAATTTCCATCTCTCTATGGCTTGTGCGGTTGTAAACTGCTGTTTATGCTTATTAATCCTTTCCTAACCCTTGTCCAAATTAAGGGCCTGTAAATAAGCTTTCTAACAAGGTATCATATGCCTTAATTAGGCTTAAGATGAGTAAGTTAAGACCATTTAAATGAAGGAAAATCATGGATCGCAGACCGATCCGCGCCATAGAACTCGGCACCCAATTTAGCCTTGATTTTGACCTAATTTGACATTTCTTGTGAATCCTGAAATTGGAGGTCTCTTCCTTATCTTTCTAGGGACAACATGATCACTAAAATCCGATATCTCGTAGCTCTAGTTATGGTCTCGCGCAAGGCAACAAGGTAAGGATGAGTGAAAAATCCGAAAATTAACAATGTTTGGTAATTATGCCCAATTAAGCCCAATAATGTAAAAGCAAAACAATGATTGTAAAAGTTGTCTAATTTACGTCTTGATTTTGGCTTCTGCGGCTTCAAACTGCTATTTATGCTTATAATCCAGAATTAACCCGAGACCAAATTAAGGGCCTCTGAATAAGCTTTCCAACAAGGTATCATATGCCTTAATTGGGCTTAAGATGAGTAAGTTAGGTCCATTTAAGTAAAGTCACATCAAGGGAAGCGTACTGATCCGCCCCAGAGAACTCGGGACACAATTTAACCTTGATTTTTGCCTAATTTGACAATTCTTGTGAAACATGAAATTGTAGGTCTCTTCCTTATCTTTCTAGGGACAGCAAGATCACCAAAATCTGATATTTGTAACTCTAGTTATGCTCTACGCAAGGCAACAAGGTCAGGATGAGTGAAAAATCCAAAAATTAACAATGTTTAGCAATTAAGCCCAATTAAGCCCAATAATGTAAAAGCGAAAACAATGATTGTAAAAGTTGTCTAATTTCCGTCACTCTCTGACTTGTGCGGCTGTAAACTGCTATTTATGCTTATTAATCCTGACCTAACATTAGACTAAATTAAGGGCCTCTGAATAAGCTTTCCAACAAGGTATCATATGCCTTAATTGGGCTTAAGATAAGTTAGGCCCATTTAAGTGAAGGAACATCATGGATAGCGCACTGATCCGCGCCAGAGAACTCGGGACCCAATTTAGCCTTGATTTTGGCATAATTTTACAATGCTTATGAAGCCTGAATTGTAGGTCACCTTATATTTCTAGGGACAACAAGATCACCAATATCCGATATCTGTATCTCAAGTTATGCTCTGCGCAAGGCACCAATTGTCGGGGATGAGTGAAAAATCCAAAAATTAACAATATTTAGCAATTAAGCCCAATAATGTAATAACAAAAAAATGATTGTAAAAGTTGTCTAATTTCTGTCTCTCTCTGGCATGAGAGGCTGTAAACTGCTATTTATGCTTGTTAATCCTTACCTAACCCTTTTCCAAATTAAGGGTCTCTGAATAAACTTTCTAACAATATATCATATGCCTTAATCGGGCTTAAGATGAGTAAGTTGAGCTAATTTAAGTGAAGGAAAATCATGGACTGCGTAGTGATCCGGGCTAGAGAACTCGGCACCCAATTTAGCCTTGATTTTGACTAATTTGACAATTCTTCTGACACCTGAAATTATAGGTCTCTTCCTTATCTTTCACGCCAAAGAACTAGGGACCCAATTTAGCCTTGATTAAGGAGTAATTTGACAATTCTTGCGAGACCTGGAATTGTAGGTCTCTTCTTTATCTTTGTAGGGACAGTAAAATTACCAAAATTCGATATCTGTACCCCTAGTTATGTTCTGCGCAAGGCAACAAAATAAAGATGAGTGAGAAATCCGAAAATTAACAATGTTTATCAATTAAGCCCAATAATGTAAAAGCAAAAACAACGATTGTAAAAGTTGTCTAATTTCAATCTCTACCTATCTTGTGCTGCTGTAAACTGCTATTTATGCTTATTAATCAAGACCTAACCCTAGACCAAATTAGGGGACTTGGAATAAGCTTTCTAACAAGGTATCATATACCTTAATTGGGATTAAGATGATTAAGGAATGCCCATTTAAGTGAAGGAACATCATGGACTACGCACTGATCCACGCCAGAGAACTCGGGACCCAATTTAGCCTTGATTTTGGACTAATTTGACAATTCTTGTGAAACCTGAAATTGTAGGTCTCTTCCTTATCTTTCTAGGGACGGCAAGATAACAAAAATCCGATATTTGTAGCTCTAGTTATGCTCTGCGCTAGGAAACAAGGTCTGGATGAGTGAAAAATCCGAAAATTAACAATGTTTAGCAATTAAGCCCAATAATGTAAAAGCAAAAACAATGATTGTAAAAGTTGTCTAATTTCCGTCTCTCTCTGGCTTGTGCGGCTGTAATATGCAATTTATGCTTATTAATCCTGACCTAACCCTAGACAAAATTAAGGGCCTCTGAATAAGCTTTCCAACAAGGTGTTATATGCCTTAATTGGACTTAAGATGAGTAAGTTAGGCCCATTTAAGTGAAGGAACATCATGGACTGCGCACTAATCCACGCCAGAGAACTCGGGAACCAATTTATCCTTTATTTTGGCCTAATTTGACAATTCTCGTGAAACCTGAAATTGTAGGTCTTTTCCTTATCTTTCTACGGACAGCAAGATCACCAAAATCCAATATCTGTAGCTCTAGTTATACTCTATGCAAGGCACCAAGGTCACGATGAGTGAAAAATCCGAAAATTAGCAATGTTTAGCAATTAAGCCCAATAATGTAAAAGCAAAAACAGTGATTGTAAAGGTTGTCAAATTTCCATCTCTCTATGGCTTGTGCGGTTGTAAACTGCTGTTTATGCTTATTAATCCTTTCCTAACCCTTGTCCAAATTAAGGGCCTGTAAATAAGCTTTCTAACAAGGTATCATATGCCTTAATTAGGCTTAAGATGAGTAAGTTAAGACCATTTAAATGAAGGAAAATCATGGACTGCGCACTGATCCGCGCCATAGAACTCGGCACCCAATTTAGCCTTGATTTTGACCTAATTTGACATTTCTTGTGAATCCTGAAATTGGAGGTCTCTTCCTTATCTTTCTAGGGACAACATGATCACTAAAATCCGATATCTGTAGCTCTAGTTATGGTCTGCGCAAGGCAACAAGGTAAGGATGAGTGAAAAATCCGAAAATTAACAATGTTTGGTAATTATGCCCAATTAAGCCCAATAATGTAAAAGCAAAACAATGATTGTAAAAGTTGTCTAATTTACGTCTTGATTTTGGCTTCTGCGGCTTCAAACTGCTACTTATGCTTATAATCCAGAATTAACCTGAGACCAAATTAAGGGCCTCTGAATAAGCTTTCCAACAAGGTATCATATGCCTTAATTGGGCTTAAGATGAGTAAGTTAGGTCCATTTAAGTAAAGTCACATCAAGGGAAGCGTACTGATCCGCCCCAGAGAACTCGGGACACAATTTAACCTTGATTTTTGCCTAATTTGACAATTCTTGTGAAACATGAAATTGTAGGTCTCTTCCTTATCTTTCTAGGGACAGCAAGATCACCAAAATCTGATATTTGTAACTCTAGTTATGCTCTACGCAAGGCAACAAGGTCAGGATGAGTGAAAAATCCAAAAATTAACAATGTTTAGCAATTAAGCCCAATTAAGCCCAATAATGTAAAAGCGAAAACAATGATTGTAAAAGTTGTCTAATTTCCGTCACTCTCTGACTTGTGCGGCTGTAAACTGCTATTTATGCTTATTAATCCTGACCTAACATTAGACTAAATTAAGGGCCTCTGAATAAGCTTTCCAACAAGGTATCATATGCCTTAATTGGGCTTAAGATAAGTTAGGCCCATTTAAGTGAAGGAACATCATGGATAGCGCACTGATCCGCGCCAGAGAACTCGGGACCCAATTTAGCCTTGATTTTGGCATAATTTTACAATTCTTATGAAGCCTGAATTGTAGGTCACCTTATATTTCTAGGGACAGCAAGATCACCAATATCCGATATCTGTATCTCAAGTTATGCTCTGCGCAAGGCACCAGTGTCAGGATGAGTGAAAAATCCGAAAATTAACAATGTTTAGCAATTAAGCCCAATAATGTAAAAACAAAAAAATGATTGTAAAAGTTGTCTAATTTCTGTCTCTCTCTGGCATGAGAGGCTGTAAACTGCTATTTATGCTTGTTAATCCTTACCTAACCCTTGTCCAAATTAAGGGTCTCTGAATAAACTTTCTAACAATGTATCATATGCCTTAATCGGGCTTAAGATAAGTAAGTTGAGCTAATTTAAGTGAAGGAAAATCATGGACTGCGTAGTGATCCGGGCTAGAGAACTCGGCACCCAATTTAGCCTTGATTTTGACTAATTTGACAATTCTTCTGAAACCTGAAATTATAGGTCTCTTCCTTATCTTTCACGCCAAAGAACTAGGGACCCAATTTAGCCTTGATTAGGGAGTAATTTGACAATTCTTGCGAGACCTGGAATTGTAGGTCTCTTCTTTATCTTTGTAGGGACAGTAAAATTACCAAAATCCGCTATCTGTACCCCTAGTTATGTTCTGCGCAAGGCAACAAAATAAAGATGAGTGAGAAATCCGAAAATTAACAATGTTTATCAATTAAGCCCAATAATGTAAAAGCAAAAACAACGATTGTAAAAGTTGTCTAATTTCAATCTCTACCTATCTTGTGCTGCTGTAAACTGCTATTTATTATTATTAATCAAGACCTAACCCTAGACCAAATTAAGGGACTTGGAATAAGCTTTCTAACAAGGTATCATATACCTTAATTGGGATTAAGATGATTAAGGTAGGCCGATTTAAGTGAAGGAACATCATCGACTACGCACTGATACGCGCCAGAGAACTCGGGACCCAATTTAGCCTTGATTTTGGACTAATTTGACAATTCTGGTTAAACTTGAAATTGTAGGTCTCTTCCTTATCTTTCTAGGGACAACAAGATCACCTAAATCCGATATATGTAGCTCCAGTTATGCTCTGCGTAAGGCAACAAGGTCAGGATGAGTGAAAAATATGAAAATTAACAATGTTTAGCAATTAAGCCAAATAATGTAAAAGGAAAAACAATGATTGTAAAAGTTGTCCAAATTCCGTCTCTCTCGGGCTTGTGCGGCTGTAAAATGCTATTTATGCTTATTAATCCTAACCTAACCCTAAACGTAATTAAGGGCCTCTGAATAAGCTTTCCAACAAGGTATCATATGCCTTAATTGGGCTTAAGATGAGTAAGTTAGGCCCATTTAAGTGAAGGAATGTCATGGACTGCGCACTGTTCCACGCCAGAGAACCCGGGACCCAATTTAGCCCTGATTTTGGCCGAATTTGACAATTCTTATGCCACCTGAAATTGTAGGTCTCTTCCTTATCTTTCTAGGGACAGCAAGATCACCAAAATCCGATATCCGTAGATCTAGTTATGCTCTGCGCAATGCAACAAGGTAAGGAAGAGTGAAAAATCCGAAAATTAACAATGTTTAGCAATTAAGCTCAATAATATAAAAGTAGAAACAATGATTGTAAAAGTTGTCTAATTTTCTTCTCTCTCTGGCTTTTGTGCCTGTAAACTGTTACTTATGCTTATGAATCCTTACCTAACCCTATACCAAATTAAGGGCCTCTGAATAAGCTTTCCAACAAGGTATCATATGTCTTAATTGGGCTTAAGATGAGTAAGTTAGGCCCATTGAAGTGAAGGAACATCATGGACTGCACACTGATTCATGCCAGAGAACTCGGGACCCAATTTAGACTTGAATTTGGCCTAGTTTGACAATTCTTCTGAAACCTGAAATTGTAGGTCTCTTCCTTATCTTTCTAGTGATAACAGGATCACTAAAATCCGATATCTGTAGTTCTAGTTATGCTCTGCGAAAGGAAACTAGGTCAGGATGAGTGAAAAATCCGAAAATTAACAATGTTTAGTAATTAAGCCCAATAATTTTAAAGGAAAAACAATGATTGTAAAAGTTGTCTAATTTCCGTCTCTCTCTGGCTTGTGCGGCCGTAAACTGCTATTTATGCTTATTAATCCTAACCTATCCCTAAACCAAATTAAGGGCCTCTGAAAAAGCTTTCGAACAAGGTATCATATGCCTTAATTGGGCTTAAGATTAGTAAGTTAGGGCCATTTAAGTGAAGGAACATCATGGACAGCGCACTTATCCGCGCTACAGAACTCGGGACCCGATTTAGCCTTGATTTTGGCATAATTTTACAGTTCTTGTGAAGCCTGAATGGTAGGTCACCTTATATTTCTAGGGACAGCAAGATCACCAAAATCCGATATCTGTATCTTAAGTTATGCTCTGTGCAAGGTACCAGTGTCTGGATGAGTGAAAAATCCGAAAATTAACAATGTTTAGCAATTAAGCCCAATAATGTAAAAGCAAAAACAATGATTGTAAAAGTTGTCTAGTTTGTCTCTCTCTGGCATGTGCGACTGTAAACTGCTATTTATGCTTATTAATCCTTACCTAACCCTTGTCCAAATTAAGGGTCTCTGAATAAGCTTTCTAACAAGGTATCATATGCCTTAATTGGGCTTAAGATGAGTAAGTTAAGGCCATTTTAGAGAAGGAAAATCATGGACTGCACAGTGATCTGGGCCAGAGAACTCGGGACCTAATTTAGACTTTATTTTGGCCTAATTTGACAATTCTTGTGAAACCTGAAATTGTAGGTCTCTTCCATATCTTTCTAGGGACAGCAAGATCACTAAAATCCGATATATGTAGCTCTAGTAATGCTATGTGAAAGGCATCAAGGTCAGGATGGGTGAAAAATCCGAAAATTAACAATATTTAGCAATTAAGCCCAATAATGGAAAAGCAAAAACAATGATTGTAAAAGTTGTCTAATTTCCGTCTCTCTCTGGCTTGTGCGGCTGTACACAGTTATTTATGCAAATTAATCCTAACCTAACCTTAGACCAAATTAGGGGCCTCTGAATAAGCTTTCCAACAAGGTATCATATGCCTTAATTAGGCTTAAGATGAGTAAGTTAGGCCCATTTAAGTGAAGGAACATCATGGACTGCGCACTGATCCTCGCAAGAGAACTAGGGACCCAATTTAGCCTTGATTTGTAGGTCTCTTCTTTATCTTTCTTGGGACAGCAAGATCACCGATATCCGATATCTGTACCCCTAGTTATGCTCTGCGCAAGGCAACAAAATAAAGATGAGTGAGAAATCCGAAAATTAACAATGTTTATCAATTAAGCCCAATAATGTAAAAGCAAAAACAATGCTTGTAAAAGTTGTCTAATTTCAATCTCTATCTATCTTGTGCCACTGTAAACTGCTATTTATGCTTATTAATCATGACCTAACACTAGACCAAATTAAGGACCTATGAATAAGCTTTCTAACAAGGTATCATATGCCTTAATTGGGCTTAAGATGAGTAAGTTAGGCCCATTTAAGTGAAGGAACATCATGGACTGCGCACTGATCCGCGCCAGAGAACCCGGGACCCAATTTAGCCTTGATTTTGGCCTAATTTGACATTACTTATGAAACCTAAAATTGTAGGTCTCTTCCTTATCTTTCTAGGGACAGCATGATCACCAAAATCCGATATCTGTAGATCTAGTTATGCTCTGCATGAAGGCACTAAGGTCATGATGGGTGAAAAATCCGAAAATTAACAATGTTTAGCCATTAAGCCCAATAATGTAAAAGCAAAAACAATGATTGTAAAAGTTGTCTAATTTCCGTCTCTCTCTGGCTTGTGCGGCTGTAAACAACTATTTATGCTTATTAATCCTGACCTAACGTAGACCAAATTAAATGCCTTTGAATAAGCTTTCCAACAAGGTATCATATGCCTTAATTGGGCTTAAGATAAGTAAGGTAGGCCCATTTAAGAGAAGGAACATCATGGACTGCGCACTCATCCGTGCCAGAGAACTCGGGAACCGATTTAGCCTTGAATTTGGCATAGTTTGACAATTCTTGTGAAACCTGAAATTGTAGGTCTCTTCCTTATCTTTCTAGTGTTAACAGGATCACCAAAAACCGATGACTGTAGCTCTAGTTATGCTCTGCGCTCGGAAACAAGGTCAGGATGAGTGAAAAATCCGAAAATTAACAATGTTTAGAAATTAAGCCCAATTAAGACCGATAATGTAAAAGCAAAAACAATGATCGTAAAAGTTGTCTAATTTTCGTCTCTATCTGGCTTGTGAGACTGTAAACTTCTAAACCTAACCCTAAACCCTAAACCTTAATCCCTAAACCTAACCCTAGACCAAATTAACGGCCTCTGAATAAGCTTTCCAACAAGGTATCATATGCCTTAATTGCGCTTAAGATGAGTAAGTGAGGCCAATTAAGTGAAGGAACATCATGGACTGTGCACTACTCCGTTCCATAGAACTCGGGACCCAATTTAGCCTTGATTTTTCCCTAATTTGATAATTCTTATGAAACCTGAAATTGTAGGTCTCTTCGTTATCTTTCTAGGGACATCAAGATCACCAAAATCCGATATTTGTAGCTCTAGTTATGCTCTATGCAAGGCAACAAGGTTAGGATGAGTAAAAAATCCGAAAATTAACAATATTTAGCAATTAAGCCCAATAATGTAGAAGCAAAAACAATTATTGTAAAAGTTGTCTAATTTCCGTCTCTCTCTGGCTTGTGCGGCTGTAAACTGCTATTTATGCTTATTAATCCTGACCTAAACCTATACCAAATTAAGGGCCTTTGAATAAGCTTTCCAACAAGGCATCATATGCCTTAATTGGGCTTAAGATGAGCAAGTTAGACCCAATTAAGTGAAGGAACATCATGGACTACGCACTGATCCGCACCAGAGAACTAGGGACCCAATTTAGCCTTGATTTGGGAGTAATTTGACAATTCATGCTAGACCTGGAATTATAGGTCTCTTCCTTATCTATCTAGGGACAGCAAGATTACCAAAATCCGATATCTGTAGCCCTAGTTATGTTCTGTGGAAGGCAATAATGTAAAAGCAAAAACAATGATTGTAAAAGTTGTCTAATTTCCATCTCTCTCTATCTTGTGCCGCTGTAAACTGCTATTTATGCTTATTAATCATGACCAAACCGTAGACCAAATTAAGGGCCTATGAATAAGCTTTTCAACAAGGTATCATATGCCTTAATTGGGCTTAAGTGAGTAAGTTAGGCCCATTTTAGTGAAGGAACATCATGGACTGCGTACTGATCAGAGCCAAAGAACTCGGGAACCATTTTTGCCTTGATTTTTGCCTAATTTGACAATTCTTGTGAAACTTGAAATTGTAGGTCTCTTCCTTATCTTTCTAGGGACAACAAGATGACCAAAATCCGATATCTGTAGCTCTAGTTATGCTCTGCGCAAGGCAACAAGGTCAGGATGAGTGAAAAAACCGATAATTAACAATGTTTAGCAATTAAGCATAATAACGTAAAAGCAAAAACAATTGATTGCGAAAGTTTCTAATTTCCGTCTCTCTTTGGTTTGTGTGGCTGTAAACTGCTATTTATGCTTATTAATCCTGAGCTAACCCTAGTCCAAATTAAGGGCCTCTGAATAAGCTTTCCAACAAGGTATCATATGCCTTAATTGGGCTTAAGATGAGTAAGTTAAGCCCATTTAAGTGATAGAACATCATGGACAGCGCATTGATCCACGCCGGAGAAATCGGGATCCAATTTAGCCTTGATTTTGGCCTAATTTAACAATTCTTGTGAAAACTGAAATTATAGGTCTATTCCTTATCTTTCTAGGGACAGCAAGATCACCAAAATCCGATATCTGTAGCTTTTATGCTCTGCGCAAGCCAACAAGGTCAGGATGAGTGAAAAATCCGAAAATTAACAATGTTTAGCATTTAAGCCCAGTGATGTAAAAGGAAAAACAATGATTGTAAAAGTTATCTATTTTCCGTCTCCCTCTGGCTTGTGCGGCTGTAAACTGCTATTTATGCTTATTAATTTTGACCTAACCCAAGACCAAATTAAGGGCCTCTGAATAAGCTTTCCAACAAGGTATCATATTCCTTAATTGATCTTAAGATGAGTAAGTTAGGGCCATTTAATTGAAGGAACATCATGGACTGCGCACTGATGCGCACAAGAGAACTCGGGACCCAATTTAGCATTGATTTTGGCCTAAGTTAACAATTCCTATGAAACCTGAAATTGTAGGTCAATTCCTTATCTTTCTTGGTACTGCAAGATCACCAAAATCCGATATCTGTAGCTTTTTTGCTCTGCGCAAGCAAACAAGGTCAGGATGAGAGAAAAATCCGAAAATTAACAATGTTTAGTAATTAAGCCCAATTAAGCCCAATAATTTAAAAGCAAAAACAATGATTGTAAAAGTTGTCTAATTTCCGTCTCTCTCCAGCTTGTGCGGCTGTAAACTGTTATTTATGCTTACTAATCCTGACCTACCCCAAGACCAAATTTAGGGCCTCTGAAAAACCTTTCCAACAAGGTATCATATTTCTTAATTCGGCTTAAGATGAGTAAGTTAGGGCCATTTAATTGAAAGAACATCATGGACTGCGCACTGATCCGCACAAGAGAACTCGGTACCCAATTTAGCCTTGATTTTGGCCTAAGCTGACAATTCATGTGAAACCTGAAATTGTAGGTCTCTTCCTTATCTTTCTAGGTACAGCAAGATCACCAAAATTCGATATCTGTAGCGCTAGTTATGCTCTGCGCAAGGCAACAAGGTCTGGATGAGTGAAAAATCCGAAAACTAATGATGTTTAGCAATTAAGCCCAATAATGTAAAAGGAAAAACAATGATTGTAAAAGTTGTCTAATTTCCGTCTCTCTCTGGCTTGTGCGGCCGTAAACTGCTATTTATGCTTATTGATCCTGACCTATCCCTAAACCAAATTAATGGCCTCTGAAAAAACGTTCCAACAATGTATCATATGCCTTATTTGGGCTTAAGATGTGTAAGTTAGGCCCATTTATGTGAAGGAACATCATGGACTGCGCACTGATCCGCGCCAGAGAACTCGGGACCCAATTTAGCCTTGATTTTGGCCTAATTTGACAATTCTTGTGACACCTGAATTGTAGGTCACCTTATATTTCTAGGGATAGCAAGATCACCAAAATCCGATATCTGTATCTCAAGTTATGCTCTGTGCAAGGCACCAGTGTCAGGATGAGTGAAAAATCCGAAAATTAACAATGTTTAGAAATTAAGCCCAATAGTGTAAAAGCAAAAACAATGATTGTAAAAGTTGCCTAGTTTCTGTCTCTCTATGGCATGTGTGGCTGTAAACTGCTATTTATGCTTATTAATCCTTACCTAACCCTTGACCAAATTAAGGGTCTCTGAATAAGCTTTCTAACAAGGTATCATATGCCTTAATTGGGCTTAAGATTAGTAAGTTAAGCCCATTTAAGTGAAGGAAAATCATGGACTGCGCAGTGATCCATGCCAGAGAACTCGGCACCCAATTTAGCCTTGATTTTGACTATTTTGACAATTCCTGTGAAACCTGAAATTGTAGGTCTCTTCCTTATCTTTCTAGGGACATCAAGATCACCAAAATCGGATATATGTAGCTCTAGTTATGCTCTGCGCAAGGCAACAAGGTCAGGATGAGTGAAAAATCCGAGAATTAACAATGTTTAGCAAGTAAGCCCAACAATGTAAATGCAAAAACAATGATTGTAAAAGTTGTATAATTTTCGTCTCTCTCTGTCTTGTGCGGCTGTAAACTGCTATTTATGCTTATTAATCCTGACCTAACCCTAAACCAAATTAAGGGCCTCTGAATAAGCATTCCAACAAGGTATCATATGCCTTAATTGGGATTAAGATGAGTAAGTGAGGCCCATTTAAGTGAAGGAACATCATGGACTGCGCACTGATCCGCGCCAGGGAACTGGGGACCTAATTAACTTGATTTTGGCATAATTTGATAATTCATGTGAGACCTGAAATTGTAGGCCTCTCCCTTATCTTTCTATGACAGCAAGATCACCAAAATCCGATATTTATAGCTCTAGTTATGCTCTGCGCAAGGCAACAAGGTCAAGATGAGTGAAAAATCCTAAAATTAACAATGTTTAGCAATTAAGACCAATTAAGCCCAATAATGTAAAAGCAAAAACAATGATTGCAAAAGTTGTCTAATTTCTGTCTCTCTCTGACTTGTGCGGCGGTAAACTGCTATTTATGCTTATTAATCTTGACCGAAGCCTAGACCAAATTAAAGGCATCTGAATAAGCTTTCCAACATGGTATAATATGCCTTAATTGGGGTTAAGATGAGTAAGTTAGGCCCATTTAATTGAAGGAACATCATGGACTGCGCACTGATTTAGCATTGATTTTGGCCTAATTTAGCATTGATTTCGGCACCCAATTTAGCATTGATTTTGGCCTAATTTGACAATTCTTGTGAAACCTGAAATTGTAGGTCTCTTCCTTATCTTTCTAGGGACAACAAGATCACCAAAATCCGATATCTATAGCTCTAGTTATGCTCTGCGCAAGGCAACAAGGTCAGGATGAGTGAAAAATACGAAAATTAATAATGTTTAGCAATTAAGCCCAATAATGTAAAAGCAAAAACAATGATTGTAACAGCTATCTAATTTTCGTCGATCTCTGGCTTGTGTGGCTTTAAACTGTAATTTATCCTTATTAATCCTGACCTAACCCTAGACCAAATTAAGGGCCTACGAATAAGCTTTCCAACAAGGTTTCATATGCCTTAATTGGGCTTAAAATGAGTAAGTTAGGCCATTTAAGTGAAGGAACATCATTGACTGCACACTGATCCGCGCCAAAGAACTCGGGAACCATTTTTGCCTTGATTTTTGCCTAATTTGACAATTCTTGTGAAACCTGAAATTGTAGGTCTCTTCCTTATCTTTGTAGGGACAGCAAGATCCCCAAAATGTGATATCTGTAGCTCTAGTTATGCTCTGCGCAAGGCACCAAGGTCAGGATGAGTGAAAAATCCGAAAATTAACAGTATTTAGCAATTAAGCCCAGTAATGTAAAAGCAAAAACAATGATTGTAAAAGTTGCCTAATTTCCGTCTCTCTATGCTTGTGTGGCTGTAAACTGCTATTTATGCTTATTAATCCTGAGCTAACCCTAGTCCAAATTAAGGGCCTTTGAATAAGCTTTCCGACAAGGTATCATATGCCTTAATTGGGCTTAAGATGTGTAAGTTAAGCCCATTTAAGTGATAGAACATGATGGACAGCGCATTGATCCACGCCATAGAAATCGGGATCCAATTTAGCCTTGATTTTGGCCTAATTTAACAATTCTTGTGAAAACTGAAATTAGAGGTCTATTCCTTATCTTTCTAGGGACAGCAAGATCACCAAAATCCGATATCTGTAGCTTTTATGCTCTGCGCAAGCCAACAAGGTCAGGATGAGTGAAAAATCCAAAAATTAACAATGTTTAATAATTAAGCACAATTAAGCCCAATAATTTAAAAGCAAAAACAATGATTGTAAAAGTTGTCTAATTTCCGACTCTCTCTAGCTTGTGCGGCTGTAAACTGCTATTTATGCTTACTAATCCAGACCTAACCCAAGACCAAATTAAGGGCCTTTGAATAAGCTTTCCAACAAGGTATCATATTTCTTAATTCGGCTTAAGATGAGTAAGTTAGGGCCATTTAATTGAAAGAACATCATGGACTGTGCACTGACCCGCGCCATAGAACTCGGGACCCAATTTAGCCTTGATTTTTTCCTAATTTGACAATTCTTGTCAAACCTGAAATTGTAGGTCTCTTCCTTATCTTACTGGGGACAGCAAGATCACCAAAATCCGATATCTGTAGCCCTAGTTATGCTCTGTACAAGGCAACAAGGTCAAGATGAGTGAGAAATCCGGAAATTAACAATGTTTAGCAGTTAAGCCCAATAATGTAAAAGCAAAAACAATGATTGTAAAAGTTGTTTAATTTTCGTCTCTCTCTGGCTTGTGTGGCTGTATACTGTTATTTATGCTTATTAATTCTGACCTAACCCTAGACCAAATTAATGGCCTCCGATAAGCTCTCCAACATGGTATCATATTACTTAATTGGGCTTAAGATGAGTAAGTTAGGCCCATTTAAGTGAAGGAATATCATTGACTGCGCACTGATCCGTGCCAGAGAACTCGGGACTCAATTTAGCCTTGATTTAGGAGTAATTTGACAACTCTTGCGAAACCTGGAATTGTAGGTCTCTTCCTTATCTTTCTAGGGACAGCAAGATCACCAAAATCTGATATCTGAAGCCCTAGTTATGCTTTGCACAAGGCAACAAAGTCAGGTTGAATGAATAATCCCAAAATTAATAATGTTTAGCATTTAAGCCCAACAATGTAAATGGAAAAACAATGATTGTAAAAGTTGTCTAATTTCCGTCTCTCTCTGGGTTGTGCGGCTGTAAACTTCAATTTATGCTTATTAATCCTGATCTAACCCTTGACCAAATTAAGAGCCTCTGAATAAGCTTTCCAACTAGGTATCATATTCCTTAATTGAGCTTAAGATGAGTAAATTAGGCCCATTTAAGTGAAGGAACATCATGGACTGCTCACTAATCCGTGCCAGAGAAGTCGGGTCCCAATTTTGCCTTGATTTTGGCCTAATTTGACAATTCTTAAGAAACATAAAATTGTAGGTCTCTTCCTTATCTTTCTAGGAACAACAAGATCACCAAAATCCGATATTTGTAGCTCTTGTTATCCTCTGCACAAGGCAACAAGGTCAGGATGAGTGAAAAAACCGAAAATTAACAATGTTTAGCAATTAAGCCTAATAATGTAAAAGCAAAAACAATGATTGTAAAAGTTGTCTAATTTTCGTCTCTCTCTGGCTTGTGTGGCTGTATACTGTTATTTATGCTTATTAATTCTGACCTAACCCTAGACCAAATTAATGGCCTCCGATAAGCTCTCCAACATGGTATCATATTACTTAATTGGGCTTAAGATGAGTAAGTTAGGCCCATTTAAGTGAAGGAATATCATTGACTGCGCACTGATCCGTGCCAGAGAACTCGGCACCCAATTTAGCCTTGATTTGGGAGTAATTTGACAACTCTTTCGAAACCTGGAATTGTAGGTCTCTTCCTTATCTTTCTAGGGACAGCAAGATCACCAAAATATGATATCTGAAGCCCTAGTAATGCTTTGCACAAGGCAACAAAGTCAGGTTGAATGAATAATCCCAAAATTAATAATGTTTATCATTTAAGCCCAACAATGTAAATGGAAAAACAATGATTGTAAAGGTTGTCTAATTTCCGTCTCTCTCTGGGTTGTGCGGCTGTAAACTTCAATTTATGCTTATTAATCTTGATCTAACCCTTGACCAAATTAAGAGCCTCTGAATAAGCCTTCCAACAAGGTATCATATGCCTTAATTGAGCTTAAGATGATTAAGTGAGGCCCATTTAAGTGAAGGAACATCATGGACTGTGCACTGATCCGTGCCATAGAACTCGGGACCCAATTAAGCCTTGATTTTTGCCTAATTTGACAATTCTTGTGAAACATGAAATTGTAGGTCTCTTCCATATCTTTCTAGGGATAGCAAGATCACCAAAATCCGATATTCGAAGCTCTAGTTATGCTCTGCGCAATGCAGCAAGGTCAGGATGAGTGAAAAATCAGAAAATTAACAATGTTTAGCAATTAAGCCCAACAATGTTGCAAAAACAATGATTGTAAAAGTTGTCTAATTTTCGTCTCTCTCTGGCTTGTGCGGCTGTAAACTGCTATTTATTTTTATTAATCCTGACCTTACCCTAGACCAAATTAAGGACATCTGAATAAGCTTTCCAACAAGGTATCATATGTCTTAATTGGGCTTAAGAAGAATAAGTTAGGCCCATTTAAGTGAAGGAACATCATGGACTGCGCACTGATCCGAGCCAGAGAACTAGGGACCCGATTTTGCCTTCATTTTGGCCTAATTTGACAATTCTTGTGAAACATGAAATTGTAGGCCTCTTCCTTATCTTTCTAGGGACAACAAGATCACAAAAAACCGATATCTGTAGCTCTATTTATGCTCTGTGCAAGGCAACAAGGTCAGGATGCGTTAAAAATCCGAAACTTAACAATGCTTGGCAATTAAGCCCAATAATGTAAAAGCAAAAACAATGATTGTAAAAGTTGTCGAATTTTCGTCTCTCTCAGGCTTGTGCGGCTGTAAACTGCTATTTATGCTTATTAATCCTGACCTAACCCTAGACCAAATTAAGGGCCTCTGAATAAGCTTTCCAACAAGGTATCATATGCCTTAATTGGGCTTAAGAAGAATAAGTTAGGCCCATTTAAGTGAAGGAACATCGTGGACTGCGCACTATTCCGTGCCAGAGAACTCGGGACCTAATTTAGCCTTGATTTTGGTCTAATTTGACAATTCTTATGACACCTGAAATTGTAGGTCTCTTCCTTATCTTTCTAGGGACAACAAGATCACCAAAATCCGATATCTGTAGCTCTAGTTATGCTCTGCGCAAGACAACAAGGTCAGGTTGTGTGAAAAATCCGAAAATTAACAATGTTTAGCAATTTATCCCAGTAATGTAAAAGGAAAAACAATGATTGTAAAAGTTGTGTATTTTCCATCTCCCTCTGGCTTGTGCAGCTGTAAACTGCTATTTATGCTTATTAATTCTGACCTAACCTTATACCAAATTAAGGGCCTCTGAATAAGCTTTCCAACAAGGTATCATATGCCTTAATTGGGCTTAAGATGAGTAAGTTAGGCCCATTTAAGTGAAGGAACATCATGGACGGCGCACTGATCCGCGCCAGAGAACTAAGGACCCGGTTTTGCCTTGATTTGGGAGTAATTTGACAATTCTTGCGAAACTTAACAAGATCACCAAAATCCGATATCTGTAGCCCTAGTTATGCTCTGTGCAAGGCAACAAGGTCAGGATGAGTGAAAAATCCAAAAATTAACATTGTTTAGCAATTAAGCCCAATAATATAAAGGCAAAAACAATGATTGTAAAAGTTGTCTAATTTCCGTCTCTGGCTGGCTTGTGCGGTTGTAAACTACTATTTATGCTTATTAATTCTGACCTAACCCTAGACCCAATTAAGGGCCCCTGGATAAGCTTTCCAACAAGATATCATATGCCCTAATTGGGCTTAAGATGAGTAAGTTAGGCCCATTTAAGTGAAGGAACATCATGGACTGCGCACTAATCCGTGCCAAAGAACTCGGGACCCAATTTAGCCTTGATTTTGGCCTAATTTGACAATTCTTGTGACACCTGAAATTGTGGGTCTCTTCCTTATCTTTCTAGGGACAGCAAGATCACCAAAATCGGATATCTGTAGCTCAAGTTATGCTATGCGCAAGGCAACAAGGTCAGGATGAGTGAAAAATCCGAAAATTAACGATGTTTAGCAATTAATCCCAATAATGTCCAAGCAAAAACAATGATTGTAAAAGTTGTCTAATTTCCATCTCTCTCTGGCTTGTGCGGCTGTAAACTACTATTTATGCTTATTAATTCTGACCTAACCCTGGACCAAATTAAGGGCCCCTGGATAAGCTTTCCAACAAGATATCACATGCCTTAATTGGGCTTAAGACGAGTAAGTTAGGCCCATTTAAGTGAAGGAACATCATGGATTGCGCACTAATCCGTGCCAAAGAACTCGGGACCCAATTTAGCCTTGATTTTGGCCTAATTTGACAATTCTTGTGATACCTGAAATTGTAGGTCTCTTCCTTATCTTTCTAGGGACAGCAAGATCACCAGAATCCGATATCTATAGCTCAAGTTATGCTCTGCGCAAGGCAACAAGGTCAGGATGTGTGAAAAATCCGAAAATTAACAATGTTTAGCAATTAAGCCCAATAATGTAAAAGGAAAAACAATGATTGTAAAAGTTGTCTAATTTCTGTCTCATCTTGTGGCTGTAAACTGCTATTTGTGCTTATTAATTCTTACCTAACCCAAGACCAAATTAAGGGCCTCTGAATAAGCTTTCCAACAAAGCATCATATGCCTTAATTAGGCTTAAGATGAGTAACTTAGGCCCATTTAAGTGAAGGAACATCATGGACTGCGCACTGATCCGCGCTAGAGAACTCGGGACCCAATTTTACCTTGATTTGGGAGTAATTTGACAATTCTTGCGACACCTAGAATTGTAGGTCTCTTCCTTATCTTTCTAAGGACAGCAAGATCACCAAAATCCGATATATATTGCCCTAGTTATGCTCTGCACAAGGCAACAAAGTCAGGATGAGTGAAAAATCCCAAAATTAACAATGTTTAGCAATTAAGCCCAATAATGTAAAAGCAAAACAATGATTGTAAAAGGTGTCTAATTTTCGTCTCTCTCTGGCTTGTACGGCTGTAAACTGCTATTTATGCTTATTAATCCTGACCTAACCCAAAACCAAATTAGGGGCCTCTGAATAAGCTTTCCAACAATGTATCCTATGTCTAAATTGGGCTTAAGATGAGTAAGTTAAGCCCATTTAAGTGAATAAACATCATGGATTGCGCACTGATCCGCGCCAGAGAACTCGGGACCCAATTTAGCCTTGATTTGGGAGTAATTTGACAATTCTTGAGCAACCTGAAATTTTAGGTCTCCTCCTTATCTTTCTAGGGACAGCAAGATCACCAAAATCCGATATCTGTTGCTCAAGTTATGCTATGCGCAAGGCAACAAGGTCAGGATGAGTGTAAAATCCGAAAATTAACAATGTTTAGCAATTAAGCCCAGTAATGTAAAACCAAAAACAATGATTGAAAAAGTTGTTTAATTTCCGTCTCTCTCTGGCTTGGGCGGCTGTAAACTGTTGTTTATGCTTATTAATCCTGACCTAACCCTAGACCAAATTAAGGGCCTCTGAATAAGATTTCCAACAAGGTATCATATGACTTAATTGGGCTTAAGATGAGTAAGTTAGGCCCATTTAAGTGAAGGAACATCATGGAATGCACACTGATCCGTGCCAGAGAACTCGGGACCCAATTTAGCCTTGATTTTGGCCTAATTTGACAATTCTTGTGAAACCTGAAATTGTAGGTCTCTTCCTTTTCTTTCTAGGGACAACAAGATCACCAAAATCCGATATCTGTAGCTCAAGTTATGCTCTGCGCAAGGCAACAAGGTCAGGATGAGTGAAAAATCCGAAAATTAACAATGTTTAGCAATTAAGCCTAATAACGTAAAAGTAGGAACAATGATTGTAAAAGTTGTCTAACTTCCGTCTCTCTCTGGCTTGTGCGGCTGTAAACTGCTATTTATGCATATTAATCCTAACCTAACCCTAGACCAAATTAAGGGCATCTGAATAAGCTTGCCAACAAGGTATCATATGCCTTAATTGGGCTAAAGATGAGTAAGTTAGGCCCATTTAAGTGAAGGAGCCTCGTGGACTGCGCACTGATCCGCGCCAGAGAACAAGGGACCCAATTTAGCCTTGATTTGCGAGTAATTTGACAATTCTTGCAAAACCTGAAATTTTAGGTCTCTTCCTTAACTTTCCAGGGACAACAAGATAACCAAAATCCGATATCTGTAGCCCTAGTTATGCTCTGCGCAAGGCAACAAGGTCAGGATGAGTGACAAATCACAAAATTAACAATGTTTAACAATTAAGACAAATAATGTAAAAGGAAAAACAATGATTGTAAAAGTTTTCTAATTTCCGTCTCTATGTGGCTTGTGTGGCTGTAAACGGCTATTTATGCTTATTAATCTTGACCTAACTCTAGACCAAATTAAGGGCATCTGAATAAGCTTTCCAACAAGGTATCATATGCCTTAATTGGGCTTAAGATGAGTAACTTAGGCCAATTTAAGTGAAGGAACATCATGGACAGCGCACTGATCCGTGCCAGAGAACTCGGGACCCAATTTAGATTTGATTTTGGCCTAATTTGATAATTCTTGTGCCACCTGAAATTGTGGGTCTCTTCCTTATCTTTCTAGGGACAGCAAGATCAACAAAATCCGATATCTGTAGCTCAAGTTATGCTATGCGCAAGGCAACAAGGTCAGGATGAGTGAAAAATCCAAAAATTAACAATGTTTACCAATTAAGCCCAATAATGTCAAAGCAAAAACAATGATTGTAAAAGTTGTCTAATTTCCGTCTCTCTCTGGCTTGTGCGGCTGTAAACTGCTATTTATGCTTATTAATCTTGACCTAACCCAAGACCAAATTAAGGGCATCTGAATAAGTTATCCAACAAGGTATCATATGCCTTAATTGGGCTTAAGATGAGTATGTTAGGCCCATTTAAGTGAAGGAACATCATGGACAACGCACTGATCCGTGCCAGAGAACTCGGGACCCAATTTAGCCTTCTTTTTGGCCTATTTTGACAATTCTTGTCAAACCTGAAATTGTAGCTCTCTTCCTTATCTTTCTAGGGACAGCGAGATCACCAACATCCGATATCTGTAACTTGAGTTATGCTCTGCACAAGGCAACAAGGTCAGGATGAGTGAAAAATCCGAAAATTAACAATGTTTAGCAATTAATCCCAATAATGTCAAAGCAAAAACAATGATTGTAAAAGTTGTCTAATTTCCATCTCTCTCTGGCTTGTGCGTCTGTAAACTGTTATTTATGCCTATTAATGCTGACCTAACCGTAGACCAAATTAAGGGCCTATGAATAAGCTTTCCAGCAAGGTATCATATGCCTTAATTCGGCTTAAGATGAGTAAGTTAGGTCAATTTAAGTGAAGGAACATCATGGACTGCGCACTGATCCGTGCCAGAGAACTCGGGACCCAATGTATCCTTGATTTTGGCCAAATTTGACAATTCTTGTGAGACCTGAAATTTTGGGTCTCTTCCTTATCTTTCTAGGGACAGCAAGATCACCAAAATCCGATATCTGTAGCTGAAGTTATGCTCTGCGCAAGGCAACAAGGTCAGGATGTATGTAAAATCCGAAAATTAACAATGTTTAGCAATTAAGCCCAATAATGTAAAACCAAAAACAATGATTGTAAAAGTTGTTTAATTTCCGTGTCTCTCTGGCTTGTGCGGCTGTAAGCTGCTGTTTATGCTTATTAATCCTGACCTAACACTAGACAAAATTAAGGGCCTCTGAATAAGCTTTCCAACAAGATATCATATGCCTTATTTGAGCTTAAGATGAGTAAGTTAAGCCCATTTAAGTGAAGGAACATCATGGACTGCGCATTGATCCGCGCTAGAGAACTCGTGACCCAATTTAGCATTGATTTTCGCCAAATTTGACAATTCTTGTGAAACCTGAAATTGTAGCTATCTTCCTTATCTTTCTAGGGACAGCAAGATCACCAAAATCCGATATCTGTAGCTCAAGTTATGCTCTGCGCAAGGCAACAAGGTCAGGATGAGTTAAAGATCCGAAAATTAACAATGTTTAGCAATTAAGCCCAACTAAGACCAATAATGTAAAAGCAAAAACAATGATTGTAAAAGTTGTCTAATTTCCAATTCTCTCTGGCTTGTGCGGCTGTAAAGTGCTATTTATGTTTATTAATCCTGACCTAACCCTAGACCAAATTAAGGGCCTCTGAATAAGATTTCCTACAAGGTATCATATGCCTTAATTGGGCTTAAGATGAGTAAGTTAGTCCCATTTAAGTGAAGGAACATCATGGATTGCGCACTGATCCGCGCCAGAGAACTCGTGACCCAATTTAGCCTTCATTTTGGCCTAATTTGATAATTCTTGTGGAACCTGAAATTGTAGGTCTCTTCCTTATCTTTCCAGGGACAACAAGATCACCAAAATCCGATATCTGTAGCTCTAGTTATGCTTTGGGCAAGGCAACAAGGTCTGGACTCATTAAAGATCCGAAAATTAAAAATGTTTGGCAATTAAGCCCAATAAAACTAAAGCAAAAACAATGATTGGAAAAGTTGTCTAATTTCCATCTCTCTCTGGCTTGTGCGGCTGTATACTGCTATTTATGCTTATTAATCCTGACCTAACCCTAGACCAAATTAAGGGCCTCTGAATAAGATTTCCAACGAGGTATCATATACTATAATTGGGCATAAGATGAGTAAGTTAGGCCCATTTAAGTGAAGGAACATCATGGACTGCACACTGATCCATGGCGGAGAACTCGGGACCCTATTTGGCCATGATTTTGGCCTAATTTGACAATTCTTGTGAAACCTGAAATTCTAGGTCTCTTCCTTATCTTTCTAGGGACAACAAGATCACCAAAATCCGATATCTGTAGCTCTAGTTATGCTCTGTAAAAGGCAACAAGGTCAGGATGAGTGAAAAATCCGAAAATTAACAATGTTTAGCAATTAAGCCAAATAATGTAAAAGCAAAAACAATAATTGTAAAAGTTGTCTAATTTACGTCTCTCTCTGGCTTGTGGGGCTGTAAACAGCTATTTATGATTATTAATCCTGACCTAACCCTAAACCAAATTAAGGGCCTCTGAATAAGGTTTCCAACAAGGTATCATATGCCTTAATTGGGCTTAAGATGAGTAAGTTAAGCCCATTTAAGTGAAGGAGCCTCATGGACTGCGCACTGATCCGCGCCAGAGAACAAGGGACCCAATTTAGCCTTGATTTGCGAGTAATTTGACAATTCTTGCAAAACCTGAAATTTTAGGTGTCTTCCTTAACTTTCCAGGGACAGCAAGATAACCAAAATCCGATATCTGTAGCCCTAGTTATGCTCTGCGTAAGGCAACAAGGTCAGGATGAGTGACAAATCCCAAAATTAACAATGTTTAACAATTAAGCCCAATAATGTAAAAGGAAAAACAATGATTATAAAAGTTGTCTAATTTTCGTCTCTCTCTAGTTTGTGCGGCTGTAAACTGCCATTTATGCTTATTAATATTAACCTAACCCTAGACCAAATTAAGGGCATCTGAATAAGCTTTCCAACAAGGTATCATATGCCTTAATTGGTCTTAAGATGAGTAAGTTAGGCCCATTTAAGTGAAGGAACATCATGGACAGTGTATTGATCTGTGCCAGAGAACTCGGGACCCAATTTAGCCTTGATTTTGGCCTAATTTGACAATTCTTGTGAAACCTGAAATTGTAGGTCTCTTCCTTATCTTTCTAGGGACAGCAAGATCACCAAAATCCGATACTGTAGCTCAAGTTATGCACTGCGCAAGGCAACAAGGTCAGGATGATTGAAAAATCCGAAAATTAACAATGTTTAGCAATTGAGCCCAATAATGTAAAACCAAAAACAATGATTGTAAAAGTTGTTTAATTTCCATCTCTCTCTGGCTTGTGCAGCTGTAAACTGCTGTTTATGCTTATTAATCCGGACCTAACCTTAGATTAAATTAAGGGCCTCTGAATAAGCTTTCCAACAAGATATCATGTGCCTTATTTGGGCTTAAGATGAGTAAGTTAGTCCCATTTAAGTGAAGGAACATCATGGACTGCGCACTGATCCGCGCCAGAGAACTCGTGACCCAATTTAGCCTTCATTTTGGCCTAATTTGTTAATTCTTGTGGAACCTGAAATTGTAGGTCTCTTCCTTATCTTTCCAGGGACAACAAGATCACCAAAATCCGATATCTGTAGCTCTAGTTATGCTTTGGGCAAGGCAACAAGGTCTGGACTCATTAAAGATCCGAAAATTAACAATGTTTGGCAATTAAGCCCAATTAAGCCCAATAAAACTAAAGCAAAAACAATGATTGGAAAAGTTGTCTAATTTCCATCTCTCTCTGGCTTGTGCGGCTGTAAACTGCTATTTATACTTATTAATCCATACCTAACCTTAGACCAAATTAAGGGCCTCTGAATAAGATTTCCAACGAGGTATCATATACCATAATTGGGCATAAGATGAGTAAGTTAGGCCCATTTAAGTGAAGGAACATCATGGACTGCACACTGATCCATGGCGGAGAACTCGGGACCCAATTTGGCCATGATTTTGGCCTAATTTGACAATTCTTGTGAAACCTGAAATTGTAGGTCTCTTCCTTATCTTTCTAGGGACAACAAGATCACCAAAATCCGATATCTGTAGCTCTAGTTATGCTCTGTAAAAGGCAACAAGGTCAGGATGAGTGAAAAATCCGAAAATTAACAATGTTTAGCAATTAAGCCAAATAATGTAAAAGCAAAAACAATAATTGTAAAAGTTGTCTAATTTACGTCTCTCTCTGGCTTGTGCGGCTATAAACAGCTATTTATGATTATTAATCCTGACCTAACCCTAAACCAAATTAAGGGCCTCTGAATAAGGTTTCCAACAAGGTATCATATGCCTTAATTGGGCTTAAGATGAGTAAGTTAGGCCCATTTAAGTGAAGGAGCCTCATGGACTGCGCACTGATCCGCGCCAGAGAACAAGGGACCAAATTTAGCCTTGATTTGCGAGTAATTTGACAATTCTTGCAAAACCTGAAATTTTAGGTGTCTTCCTTAACTTTCCAGGGACAGCAAGATAACCAAAATCCGATATCTGTAGCCCTAGTTATGCTCTGCGTAAGGCAACAAGGTCAGGATGAGTGACAAATCCCAAAATTAACAATGTTTAACAACAAATAATGTAAAAGAAAAACAATGATTGTAAAAGTTGTCTAATTTCCGCCTCTCTGGCTTGCGCGGCTGTAAACTGCTATTTATGCTTATTAATCTCGACCTAACTCTAGACCAAATTAAGGGCATCTGAATAAGCTTACCAAAAAGGTATCATATGCCTTAATTGGGCTTAAGATGAGTAACTTAGGCCCATTTAAGTGAAGGAACATCATGGACAGCGCACTGATGCGTGCCAGAGAACTCGGGACCCAATTTAGATTTGATTTTGGCCTAATTTGATAATTCTTGTGAAACCTGAAATTGTGGGTCTCTTCCTTATCTTTCTAGGGACAGCAAGATCACCAAAATCCGATATCTGTAGCTCAAGTAGTGCTCTGCGCAAGGCAACAAGGTCAGGATGAGTGAAAAATCCGAAAATTAACAATGTTTATCAATTAAGCCCAATAATGTCAAAGCAAAAACAATGATTGTAAAAGTTGTCTAATTTTCGTCTCTCTCTGGCTTGTGCGGCTGTAAACTGCAATTTATGCTTATTAATCCTGACCTAACCCTAAACCAAATTAGGGGCCTCTGAATAAGCTTTACAACAAGGTATAATATGTCTTAATTGGGCTTAAGATGAGTAAGTCAGGCCCATTTAAGTGAAGGAACATCATGGACTGCGCACTGATCCGCGCCAGAGAACTCGGGACCCAATTTAGCCTTGATTTGGGACTAATTTGACAATTCTTGCGATACCTGAAATTTTAAGTCTCCTCCTTATCTTTCTTGGGACAGCAAGATAACCAAAATCCGATATCTGTGGCCCTAGTTATGCTCTGCGCAAGGCAACAAGGTCAGGATGAGTGACAAATCCCAAAATTAACAATGTTTAACAATTAAGCCCAATAATGTAAAAGGAAAAACAATGATTATAAAAGTTGTCTAATTTTCGTCTCTCTCTAGTTTGTGCGGCTGTAAACTGCTATTTATGGTATTAATCTTGACCTAACCCAAGACCAAATTAAGGGCCTCTGAATAAGCTATCCAGCAAGGTATCATATGCCTTAATTGGGCTTAAGATGAGTATGTTAGGCCCATTTAAGTGGAGATCAGGGAGACCCAATTTAGCCTTGATTTTGGCCTAATTTACAATTCTTGTGAGACCTGAAATTGTGGGTCTCTTCCTTACCTTTCTAGGGACAGTAAGATAACCAGAATCCGATATATATAGCTCAAGTTATGCTCTGCGCAAGGCAACAAGGTCAGGATGAGTGAAAAATCCGAAAATTAACAATGTTTAGCAATTAAGCCCAATAATGTCAAAGCAAAAACAATGATTGTAAAAGTTGTCTAATTTTCATCTCTCTCTGGCTTGTGCGTCTGTAAACTGCTATTTATGCCAATTAATTCTGACCTAACCGTAGACCAAATTAAGGGCCTATGAATAAGATTTCCAACAAGGTATCATATGCCTTAATTGGGCTTAAGATGAGTAAGTTATGTCGATTTAAGTGAAGGAACATCATGGACTGCGCACTGATTCGTGCCAGAGAACTTGGGACCCAATTTAGTCTTGATTTTGGCCTAATTTGACAATTCTTGTGAGACCTGAAATTGTAGGCCTCTGCCTTATCTTTCTAGGGACAACAAGATCACCAAAATCCGATCTGTAGCTCTAGTTATACTCTGCGCAAGGCAACAAGGTCAAGATGAGTTAAAAATCCGAAAATTAACAATGTTTAGTAATTAAGCCCAATAATGTAAAAGCACAAACAATGATTGTAAAAGTTGTCTATTTTCCGTCTCTCTCTGGCTTGTGCGGCTGTAAACTTCTATTTATGCTTGTTAATCCTGACCTAACCTTAGAGCAAATTAAGGTCCTCTGAATAAGCTTTCCAACAATGTATCATATGCCTTAATTGGGCTTAAGATGAGTAAGTTAGGCCCATTTAAGTGAAGGAACATCATGGGCTGCGCACTGATCCGCGCCAGAGAACTCGGGACCCAATTTTGCCTTGATTTGGGAGTAATTTGACAATTCTTGCGAAACCTAGAATTGTAGGTCTCTTCCTTATCTTTCTAGGGACAGCAAGATCCCCAAAATCCGATATATGTTGCCCTAGTTATACTCTGCGCAAGGCAACAAGGTCAGGATGAGTGAAAAATCCCAAAATTAACAATGTTTACCAATTAAGCCCAATAATGTAAAAGCAAAAACAATGATTGTGAAAGTTGTCTAATTTCCGTCTCTCTCTGGCTTGTGCGGCTGTAAACTGCTATTTATGCTTATTAATCCTGACCTAACCCAAAATCAAATTAGGGGCCTCTGAATAACCTTTCCAACAATGTATCATATGTCTAAATTGGTCTTAAGATGAGTAAGTTAGGCCCATTTAAGTGAAGGAACATCATGGACTGCGCACTGATCCGCGCCAGTGACCTCGTGACCCAATTTAGCCTTGATTTTCGCCTAATTTGACAATTCTTGTGAAACCTGAAATTGTAGGTCTCTTCCTTATCTTTCTAGGGACAGCAAGATGACCAAAATCCGATATCTGTAGCTCTAGTTATGCTCTGGGCAAGGCAACAAGGTCAGGATGAGTTAAAGATCCGAAAATTAACAATGTTTGGCAATTAAGCCCAATTAAGACCAATAATGTAAAAGCAAAAACAATGATTGTAAAAGTTGTCTAATTTCCATCTCTCTCTGGCTTGTGCGCCTGTAAACTGCTATTTATGCTTATTAATCCTGACCTAACCATAGACCAAATTAAGGGCCTCTGAATAAGATTTCCAACAAGGTATCATATGCCTTAATTGGGCTTAAGATAAGTAAGCAAGGCCCATTTAAGTGAAGGAACATCATGGACTGCACACTGATCCGTGCCAGAGAACTCGGGACCCAATTTAGCCATGATTTCGGCCTAAGTTGGCAATTCTTGTGATATCTGAAATTGTAGGTCTCTTGCTTATCTTTCTAGGGATAGCAAGATCACAAAAATCCGATATCTGTAGCTCTAGTTATGCTCTGCGCATGGAAACAAGGTCAGGATGAGTGAAAAATCCGAAAATTAACAATGTTTAGCAATTAAGCCCAATAATGTAAAAGAAAAAACAATGATTGTAAAAGTTGTCTAATTTTCGTCTCTATCTGGCTTGTGTGGCTGTAAACTGCTATTTATGCTTATTAATCCTGACCTAATCCTAGACCAAATTAAGGGACTCTGAATAAGCTTTCCAACAAGGTATCATATGCCTTAATTGGGCTTAAGATGGGTAAGTGAGGCCCATTTAAGTGAAGGAATATCATGGAGCCGCACTGATCCGCGCCAGAGAACTCGGGACCCAATTTAGAATTGATTTTGGCCTAATTTGACAATTCTTGTGATACCCGAAATTGTAGGTCTCTTCCTTATCTTTCTAGGGACAGCAAGATCACCAAAATCCGATATCTGTAGCTCTAGTTATGCTCTGCGCAAGGCAACAAGGTCAGGATGAGTGAAAAATCCCAAAATTAACAATGTTTAGCAATTAAGCCTAATAATGTAAAAGTAAAAACAATGATTGTAAAAGTTGTCTAATTTCCGTCTCTCTCTGGCTTGTGCGGTTGTAAACTATTATTTATGATTATAAATCCTGACCTAACCCTAGACCAAATTAAGGGACTCTGAATAAGATTTCCAACAAGGTATCATGTGCCTTATTTGGGCTTAAGATGAGTAAGTTAGGCCCATTTAAGTGACGGAACATCATGGACTGTGCACTGATCCGTGACCGAGAACTCGGTACCCAATTTAGCCTTGGTTTTGGCCTAGTTATACAATTCTGGTGAAACATGAAATTGTAAGTCTCTACCTTATCTTTCTAAGGACAGGAAGATCACCAAAGTCCGATATCTGTAGCTCTAGTTATGCTCTGGGCAAGGCAACAAGGTCAGGATGAGTTAAAGATCCGAAAATTAACAATGTTTAGCAATTAAGCCCAATAATGTAAAAGGAAAAACAATGATTATAAAAGTTGTCTAATTTTCGTCTCTCTCTGGCTTGTGCGGCTGTAAACTGCTATTTATGCTTATTAATCTTGTCCTAACCTTAGACCAAATTAAGGGCCTCTGAATAAGCTTTCTAACAAGGTATCATATGCCTTAATTGGGCTTAAGATGAGTAAGTTGGCCCCATTTAAGTGAAAGAACTTCATGGACTGCGCAGTGATCCGCGCCAGAGAACTCGGTACCCAATTTAGCCATGATTTTGGCCTAATTTGACCATTCTTGTGATACCTGAAAGTGTAGGTATCTTCCTTATCTTTCTAGGGACATCAAGATCACAAAAATCCGATATCTGTAGCTCTAGTTATGCTCTGCGCATGGCGACAAGGTCAGCATGAGTGAAAATCCGAAAATTAACAATGTTTAGCAATTAAGCCCAATAATTTAAAAGAAAAAACAATGATTGTAAAAGTTGTCTAATTTCCGTCTCTCTCTGGCTGGTGTGGCTGTAAACTTATATTTATGCTTATTAATCCTGACCTAACCCTTAACCAAATTAAGGGCCTCTGAATAAGCTTTCCAACAAGGTATCATATGCCTTAATTGGGCTTAAGATGAGTAAGTTAGGCCCATTTAAGTGAGGAAACATCATACTGCGCACTGATCAGCGCTAGAGAACTCGGGACCCAATTTAGCCTTGATTTGGGAGTAATTTGACAATTCTTACGCACCTGAAATTGTAGGTCACTTCCTCATCTTTCTAGGGACAGCAAGATAACCAAAATCTGATATATGTAGCCCTAGTTATGCTCTGCGCAAGGCAACATGGTCAGGATGAGTGAAAAATCCCAAAATTAACAAAGTTTAGCAATTAAGCCCAATAATGTAAAAGCAAAAACAGTGATTGTAAAAGTTTCCTAATTTCCGTCTCTCTCTGGTTTGTGCGGCTGTAAATTGCTATGTATGATTATTAATCATGACCTAACCCTTGACCAAATTAAGGGACTCTGAATAAGCTTTCCAACAAGGTATCATATGCCTTAATTGGGCTTAAGATGAGTAAGTTAGGCCCATTTAAGTGTAGGAACATCATGGACTTCGCACTAATCCGCGCAAGAGAACTCCGGACCCAATTTAGCATTGATTTAGGAGTAATTTGACAATTCTAGCGAAACATAGAATTAAAGGTCTCTTCCTTATCATTCTAGGGACACCAAGATCACCAAAATCCGATATCTGTAGCCCTAGTTATGCTCTGCGCAAGGCAACAAGGCCAGGATGAGTGAAAAATCCCAAAATTAACAACGTTTAGCAATTAAGCCCAATAATGTAAAAGTAAAAACAATGATTGTAAAAGTTGTGTAATTTTTGTCTCTCTCTGGCTTGTGCGGCTTAAAACTGCTATTTATGTTTATAAATCCTGACCTAACCCTAGACCAAATTAAGGGACTCTGAATAAGCTTTCTAACAAGGTATCATATTCCTTAATTGGGATTAATATGAGTAAGTGAGGCCCATTTAAGTGAAGGAACATCATGGACTGCGCACTGATCCGCGCCAGAGAACTCGGGACCCAATTTAGCCATGAGTTTGGCCTAATTTTATAATTCTTATGAAACATGAAATTGTAGGTCTCTTCCTTATCTTTCTAAGGACAGCAAGATCACCAAAATCCGTAATATGTAGCTCTAGTTATGCTCTCGGCAAGGCAACAAAGTCAGGATGAGTTAAAGATCCAAAAATTAACAATGTTTAGCAATTAAGCCCAATAATGTAAAAGCAAAAACAATGATTGTAAAAGTAGTCTAATTTCTGTCTCTCTCTGGCTTGTGCGGCTTTAAACTGCTATTTATGTTTATAAATCCTGACCTAACCCTAGACCAAATTAAGGGCCTCTAAATAAGCTTTCCAACAAGGTATCATATGCCTTAATAGGGCTTAAGATGAGTAAGTTAGGCCCATTTAAGTGAGGAAACATCATGGACTGCGCACTGATCCGCGCTAGAGAACTCGGGACCCAATTTAGCCTTGATTTGTGAGTAATTTGACAATTCTTACGAAACATGAAATTTTAGGTCACTTCCTTATCTTTCTAGGGACAGCAAGATAACCAAAATCTGATATATGTAGCCCTAGTTATGCTCTGTGCAAGGCAACAAGGTCAGGATGCGTGAAAAATCCCAAAATTAACAATGTTAGCCAATTAAGCCCAATAATGTAAAAGCAAAAACAATGATTGTAAAGGTTTTCAAAATTCCGTCTCTCTCTGTCTTGTGCGGCTGTAAACTACTATTTATGCTTATTATTCCTAACCTAACCCTAGACCAAATTACGGGCCTCCGAATAAGCTTTCCAACAAGGTATCATATGCCCTAAATAGGCTTAAGATGAGTAAGTTAGGCCCATTTAAGTGAAGGAACCTCATGGACTCCGCACTGATCCATGGCCGAGAACTCGGTACCCAATTTAGCCTTGATTTTGGCCTAATTTGACAATTCTTGTGAAACATGAAATTGTTTCTAGGGACAGCAAGATCACCCAAATCCGATATCTGTAGCTCTAGTTATGCTCTGGGCTAGGCAACAAGATCAGGATGAGTTAAAGATCCAAAAATTAACAATGTTTAGCAATTAAGCCCAATAATGTAAAAGCAAAAACAATGATTATAAACTGCTATTTATGCTTATTAATCCTGACCTAACCTTTTACCAAATTAAGGGCCTCTGAATAAGCTTTCTAAAAAGTTATCATATGCCTTAATTGGGCTTAAGATGAGTAAGTTAGACCCATTTAAGAGAAGGAACACCATGGACTGCGCACTGATCCGCGTCAGAGAACTCGTGACCCAATTTAGCCTTGATTTTAGCCTAATTTGACAATTCTTGTGAAACCTGGAATTGTAGATCTCTTCCTTATCTTTCTAGGGACAAAAAGATCACCAAAATCCGATATCTGTAGCATTAGTTAAGCTCTGGGCTAGGCAACAAGGTCAGGATGAGTGAAACATCCGAAAATTAACAATGTTTAACAATTAAGCCTAATAATGTCAAAGCAAAAACAATGATTGTAAAAGTTGTCTAATTTACGTCTCTCTCAGGCTTGTGCGGATGTAAACTGTTATTTATGATTATTAATCCTAACCTAACCCAAAACCAAATTATGGGCCTCTGAATAAGCTTTCCAACAAGGTATCATATGCCTTAATTGGGCTTAAGATGAGTAAGGTAGCCCCATTTAAGTGATGGAACATCATGGACTGCGCACTGATCCACGGCAGATAACTCGCCACCCAATTTAGCCTTGATTTTGGCCTAATTTGACAATTCTTGGGATACCTGAAATTGTAAGTCTCTTCCTTATCTATCTAGGGACAACAAGATCACAAAAATCCGATATCTGTAGCTCTAGTTATGCTCTGCGCAAGGCAACAAGGTCAGGATGAGTGAAAAATCCCAAAATTAACAATGTTTAGCAATTAAGCCCAATAATATAAAAGTAAAAACAATGATTGTAAAAGTTGTCTAATTTCCGTCTCTCTCTGTCTTGTGCGGCTTTAAAATGCTATTTATGTTTATAAATCCAGACCTAACCCTAGACCAAATTAAGGGACTCTGAATAAGCTTTCCAACAAGGTATCATATGCCTTAATTGGGCTTAAGATGAGTAAGTGATGCCCATTTATGTGAGGGAACATCATGGACTGCGCACTGATCCGCGCCAGAGAACTCGGGACACAATTTAACCATGATTTTGGCCTAATTTGACAATTGTTGTGATACCTGAAATTGTAGGTCTCTTCCTTATCTTTCTAGGGATAGCAAGATCAAAAAAATTCGATATATGTAGCCCTAGTTATGCTCTGCGCATGGCGACAAGGTCAGGATGAGTGAAAAATCCCAAAATTAACAATGTTTAGCAATTAAGACCAATAATGTAAAAGCAAAAACAATGATTGTAAAGGTTTTCAAATTTCCATCTATCTCTGTCTTGTGCGGCTGTAAACTACTATTTATGCTTATTATTCCTAACATAACCCTAGACCAAATTACGGGCCTCCGAATAAGCTTTCCAACAAGGTATCATATGCCCTAAATAGGCTTAAGATGAGTAAGTTAGGCCCATTTTAGTGAAGGAACATCCTGGACTGTGCCCTGATCCACGCCAGATAACCCGCGACCCAATTTAGCCCTGATTTGGGAATAATTTGACAATTCTAGCGAAACCTAGAATTGTAGGTCTCTTTCTTATCTTTCTAGGGACAACAAGATCACCAAAATCCGATATATGTAGCCCTAGTTATGCTCTGCGCAAGGCAATAGGTCAGGATGAGTGAAAAATCCCAAAATTAACAATATTTATCAATTAAGCCCAATAATGTAAAAGCAAAAACAAAGATTGTAAAAGTTGTCTAATTTCCGTCTCCCTCTGGCTTGTGCGGCTGTAAACTGCTATTTACGTTTATAAATCCTGACCTAACCCTAGACCAAATTAAGTGACTCTGAATAAGCTTTCCAACAAGGTATCATATGCCTTAATTGGGCTTAAGATGAGAAAGTGAGACCCATTTGAGTGAAGGAACATCATGAAAAGCGTACTGATCCGCGCTAGAGAAATCGGGACCCAATTTAGCCTTAATTTTGGCCTAATTTGACAATTCTTGTGATACCTGAAATTGTAGGTCTCTTCCTTATCTTTCTAGGGACAGCAAGATCAAAAAAATCCGATATATGTAGCTCTAGTTATGCTCTGCGCATGGCGACAAGGTCAGGATGACTGAAAATCCGAAAATTAACAATGTTTAGCAATTAAGCCCAATAATTTAAAAGAAAAGCAATGATTGTAAAAGTTGTCTAATTTTCGTCCCTCTCTGGCTTGTGTGGCTGTAAACTGCTATTCATGCTTATTAATCCTGACCTAACCCTAAACCAAATTAAGGGCCTCTGAATAAGCTTTCCAACAAGGTATCATATGCCTTAATTGGGCTTAAGATGATAGTAAGTTAGGCCCATTTAAGTGAGGA